>BQNB010018788.1:0-67783 GCA_026074375.1 Tanacetum coccineum | reverse complement strand
ACGATATACATAATTACTTACAATATTTTCCTAACAAGTACATATTGATTAAGAGCAAAAACTTCCATGAAGCTTCCAATGTTGATGATGTCTTCTGTGGTCTTTGACTTTAAGTATGCACTTCAACATGAATCATCTTTGTAGTAACTTGTAGGAGAAATACTATAATAGGCATTGACTAAGTAACCCATACACTTCTGGTTAAGAAGAAGCTTCTGAATTAGCTTCGCCCGAATTCACGTCGCATATTCTTCTTTTAGAATCTTTATTAGCTTCCCCTCGAACCAGCAATCCTGTCTAGATCAGTTTCAAAGCTTTCTTTCAAGCTTAGAATAATTAAGTGCACAATAGAATTTGTAAAATACCCATATAGAATATTACTGCTTCTTTAATAATAAGCTTAGTGATTAACCGTTCGAGGAAACATTAATTGGATCAGCAACGTATCTTCTCATGCTTGAATACTTCTTCTTACATCTCTTTCCCATGGAAGCTTAAATAATGCATACTAAAAATAACAAGACATCTCTTCCCCTATGTGGTTGAAATAATGCACCTAAAGGCCATAAGTTAAAGCATTTTTTTTCTCTGCGATTATGACATTTGTCTTCCCGGTATGGCCTAAAAATGAAGAAAAGGCATGGGCTCACTAGTGTGTATACTTCTTCCCCCTTGATGGTTTGATACCTCAGAATCAGCAAAACCTTGTACGCACATATACTTGAAATATTGTATGAAGAATAAATTAGCTCAAATCTAACCCGTGAGAATCAATTGCTGATCAGATCTTTACTCTTAAACTCTCTATGACTATCTTTTTACCAACCCCTTTGTAGGCTATTTGAAGTAACCACTGATGGAGTAAACCCAATATACCAAACTTGAAACTGAAGTTGAATTCTTTGTTCTTATGACTTAAGCTTGCACTGATGTTCGAAGAACGGTGTAGTGAATTTGTTGACAGTCAAATCTCTAAGTACTCACTATATCCCTTTAACGAAGTCAAAATCGTAGCACCAGAGTCAATTAAGTCCAGGATATGCACTTTTCTTCCTCCATGATAGTGATGATATAAATTACAACACCAAAGTCAACTAAGTCCTAGATGTAGACAATTTATCCTTTTATGTAGTCAAAATGGTAACACCAAAGTTAACTAAATCCCGGATGTACACATTTCTCCCACCAGACAAAGTATAAGACTTTTATTACCTTTTTTGATTATCCGAGTCTTCTGCGTATGACACTAAGTACTACAATGTAACTCCTTTAAGTGATAGCTATACATTGTTCACCATCAGTCATATCTAGATAATCCAAGTCTTCATTCTGAATCTTAAGCTTGAGCAAGTTATCATTGAAAGTCATGCATCCAACCAACCCTGACTTCAAGATAAAATAAGTACACGCCTTTGCGAAATCCAACTTCAATCTTAAATAAGTGATATCCAGTCAGCTCCGTAGTCACTTAAAAAATTACATACCAAATCTAGCCTTTACCATTCATATTCTAATGATTCTTTATAAGGATAAATCCCAGTCTCATCACTGGAAATTGTCACTTAGTTATTTTGAACCCCGAATAACCATTAAACCACTAGCTATACCAAAAATTTTCATTATCATATTTGAATTTAAAAACACAATAGTTATACAAATTTTTGGAATCATTGATTATCAACCCAATATACTAAAATTCGGTCCATTCATTTCCATAACCCAACATCAGCCCATGTATTTTTTGATCAGGCCCAATCTTTGTTTTGATAACACTCGGTATGTTAGTAACCCGATCTATATGCACATAACATATAAGATCCCACTACCCAAATTTTTCTCATAGCCTTAACCATAACATTCTCTTAAATATCATGCCTCCCTTATCCCTTTCTCTCATAATAATCCATCTAACACAGTACTTGAAACAACCCGAATCAACCAATCATCATTGCATTATAATCAAACATAAACCTACTTTTGCTTTATCAAAACCAAATAGCTAACATACCACTTCACTTTATTCTTGATGTTCGAATCATGAAGACACACTCCCAAGTCTCGGCTTCAAGATCTTATATAAAAGGTCTCAGGTAGGTTTATGGTGTTGTATTTGGTTTTTTTGTTTTGATTCTTTGAACGAAAGTTAGAAAGAATGGAACATACTTGTTTTAGATCTTTCTTGAAACTTTTGAATATTTATTTGACTTTGAGTAATGTTTGATTATTGATCTATGATGTGTTTGTTCTTGAAAATCTTTAAAGATTTGGAAAAATATGAACAAGTCGAGATCTTTTATTGATTGTTTCAGTTTAGTTTGAGTCTTGTAGTTGTTTGGAGAGTTGTGAAGATGGGATATGATAGAATAGAATGTGGATTTGTTGTTGTTGATATGAGGAGTTGGGATTAGATTAGATGTGGGTTTTGTTGTTGATGGTTGATGTGATAGGATAGATGTTGATTGGTTGTTGATGTTGGTTGTATTATGTCTTCTGTCCTTCTTCTTTTCTTTTGACTCAGTATGTGGTCAAACCGCTTGGTTTTTGTTCTTAAATCGCCTAATCTTAGATTTTTGTCAAACCGCCTGATTAGTTTAAATCGCCTCATCAGAGAAACAAACCGTGAGATTTTCTTGTCAAATCGCCTGGTACATCTGTCAAACTGCTTGACTTACCAATTCAAATCGCCTAGTAAGCTTCTCAAACCGCCTGGTACACGATCAAATCGCCTCTACTTTTGGCAGGTACAAAAATAGTCCTTTTTTTAAACCGCATATAGATCCAAAAATCGATAAGACCAGAAAAATAAATACCAAATTTAGACCCGATCTCTTAATAGAAAAGATATAAACTCTAGCATAGGTTTTTGAGACAGTTTAGACCAGATTTTGACTAGAATAACTCATAAACAGTGATAAAAAGATATGACAAGTGACTTAAACATGATATAAAAGTGACTGATTTAAACAATAGTGACAGATTTGAGACACAGACCATAAAATTCAAACCGAACCAAAAATGAAACCAAGGCTCGTGATACCACTTGTAAGATCTAAAGAATTAATGATCCAGGGGTCGGGGAGACTCAAAGATAGAGATAGCCATTTCTAGAGAGAAAGTAGTAAGAGAAAGTAAAATATGTATTATGATGAAAAGTGTAAAATGATATAAAGAGTCTCACCCCTTCATGGAGGGTATTTATATTCCATACGCATATAAAGTTTACTATAATGCCTATTCTAGTCCCTGCGTATGTGACTATAGTAAACTATGGTAATTCCATAAATGTCGTCACATAAATGAATTCCTAACAAGTTGTCGTCTCGATTTTAGATGAAGACCCGAATATTGAAGATCTGATCCCCGTATACATCATCACATTCCCAAATAACCGCCCATCCCATTCATTTGTCACATCAGTTTCATTTAGTATTATTACAAGATCGATCTTACTAGATAACCTCCCCATCCCATTCTCCTATGCCCATCAAACGAATACCAGATCTTACTGGATAACCTCCGCCGAAACCTCAACTATTGTCGAAACTGGTTGCCGGTATTGCCTTCTTTTAATATTAGTTATAATATAAATGAATGAAACTTTATGTATCAAGAAATGATTAACAAAGTTAGGCTAAATTATTGCGTGTATCTGTTGTGTATTGAAGTATCAATCCATGTGTATCACATAAAAAAGAACAATACTTGGAATGATTAAGCTATGTGTATCTATTTGTATTGTTGAAGTATTAGTAAGTTGGTAAAAAAGACAAAATTTGTTCTTTGTTGATGCTCGTGTGCCAGATGGTGAATTTCTATTTGTGTATCACTTTTAGTTTTAGTAGTGGGTTGGTTGCAAGTATATGGGTAAGTATATCACTTACGATGATGTATCAAAATATGTATCAATATTTCTTATCTACATCATGGTTTTTTTGGGTATCTAGTTGTTGATGTGTCATAATTTTGTTGGATAATTAGTTTTTGTAAGAGTGCACGATGCATCCACTTATTCTCTCTTTTACATCATCAACTTTTTATTTGTAATAATAATTTATCACAAATCATTATGTAAGAATACTTTACAAAATTTTATGTGATTATAGCATCTTTAAATTCCTCAATTTTATGTTCAGTTTTCAAGTTTTTTTACTAAGGAAAAGTAAAGAAATAGGAAGTAAACATTTTCAGTCCAATTTTGAGAGAAACATTTACTTTAAAATCAATCTAATAACCTTTGATTTTGAGTCCTTTTCATTTTCTATACCTGTTTTAGAATGTTAGTGTATAATAGTTAGGATATATATTTAGAGGGCTAGTTGTAGTTTAACTTAAATTTAAAGAGGTTAGTCATGTATCAGAAAATTTTCTAACCTCCTCAATTATAGATTCATTACTCACCATGGATTAAGTTCCTCCCCCTCATTCTCTGTAAATAGATACAAGGGGTGAGGTTTATTGGTAATTTCATTTCTTGCTCACGTTTAATAAACATCTGAGTGTAAATATCTCATGTGTGTGTGTTGGCGCCACTCGGCATTAAGGGTTCATAACCCTTTTGTTGAGGTCTTGTTGCAACAGTTCTTGATTCGTGCTTTTGCTTTAGAAACTCATTTGTTGCTTATAACATTTGGTATCAGAGCCTTGTTTGAGAAGAACGAATCACATATCATGGAAAGAGTAGAAATAAGAGAAACGAGTAAACCAGGTTTGGTTCGTCGGTTACTGCCCAGCCGTGGGAGAATTGGTGCTTCCGGTTTGTTAACTGTTAGATTTCTACGAAATACAATCATGGGTTGAAGACACATAAATCTAGGATCTCATAGGAAGGATCTTGCATTAAATCTTCTAGGAAAGGGATATACAATGTCGAATTTTTTGATCTGGTGGTTGTGATTTTGGTTATTGTTTGATTATTGTTGTGAAGAATACAAGGTTCAAGGTTTACAAGTCAAAATTACTTGGGCAACAAGGTTACCAAAGTTGTCTTGCATTGAGGTGGATTGATTTTTCTAGGGTTTTAGGAATTAATTTTCTTTTGTCATACGGTTCCTGGAGCTTCGGTTTTGAGCTTTAAAGGTGACAAGATTTTACAAGATTTTTAACTTCAAGGTCTTGGTTTAAAGAAAGTTACTTGGTGGTGAAGTTTGATCGATTTGAGCAATGGTGTCATCAAAGGGTTTTCCTTGATTGATTTTGTTCAAGGTTTTTCGGTTAGGATTCTTCTATCATCGAAACTTTTATCGACTAGTTTGTTACTTGGGTTTCAAGTTTTAGGTTTGCTAGGGTTTAATCGATAAAATATTTAATTCAAAGGGTTTTTTGGGTAGCTCCCGGGTTATTCAATTTCTTGTTAGGGTTTTCTATAAGGGTTGAGTCGATTGAAGAAGAAAAATCAATACTTTGAAGGCTTACACACCTGATACTTGTTAGTCCACTAGGTTCAATCGATTTTAGGACGGATTTTAAGTATGTGAACGGTTAAGTTTGACATTGTCATGTGTGGGGACATGGTTTACTTTGAGAATGACCAGTATACAGATACTCTCAAAAGGTCTAGTGTGGGTACGGGTTCAACACAAATGTTGCATGAAGTTGAGTTTGAGGTGGAACCATAGGAAGATCATGGATTTGAGGTGGAACCTCTATGGAGTTATGATTGGAGTGATGGTTCACAATTTTTTCAAACTCAAGATGTAATCTCCTATAAGTTTTCCATGATAGGGAGCATTGGTCAGTACGAGAACCACTAAGGTATAGAGGTGAAATTAATATGACTACTTTAGGAGTTGTTGTAGTGATAGAATACGATGCACATGAGTCATTTCCTTTCAGGCGAAGTAGTGGCGACATCAATATATATTACTAGAAGTATGCTCCAGGTATTTTCATATTTACATGAATGATATGGGGTTTACCAAGGTTTTGCTAGATGAAGCAAAGATAAATATAACTAGTATGAAGATCTTCAGAAATCAGAGTGGTAGTACTCCGAGGGTGTCACGATTCAGGTTTCCAACGGGATGTCGATTCAGATATTTTTGGGCGGACACTCTACATTCTCGTTGGAGGGTGGTCTGTAAAGGAATCTTTATGAATAAATAAGAGTAAAGGGCCATGTATATATGTTGTTGAAAGTCATGAGTATCAAGTGGTCTGCACGAGATTACGTATGCGGATGTGGGTATGTTAGATGGGTCTAATAGTAGATTACGTACTAACGTACATGTTTTTGTGGATTCTGACTACGCCATAGGTAGATCGATCAGTGCCATGGGTAGATCAATCACACGGTATGGGTTTATGATATATGAATGTGCAGTGAGCTGGGAAGCTATATTGCAGCACATGATGACTTTGTTAACAACTAGCGCGGAGTATAAACCCCCACTCAATGGAGAATTGAAGCAGGATACATAGTTTTAAAGGGACTCTCTAGAGTAACGGTTATTGCTATGGTGCCTTGATGAAGTCGTCCCGAGATGTAATGGTGATCCCAATAGAATTATCTTGCATACTTGTATAAGGCAAGTTGTATTAAATAAATCTCAAACACTAGATAAAACTTTGATGTGAATATCAAAGACCTATGCGAATCTAATCAATGATAACTAAGAAAGAATGCAATGAAACGTAATGAATAAATCAATAACAAACAGTTTACCAAACTTGCAGCCTCAATATAAGACGAACACTCGTAATATGTTAGGGTTTACAAAACCGTAAAGGTTAATCACGATTTAATCTATGATGAGAATGGATGAAGATATGTAGAGATATATATGAAATATATATACATATACTATATACATATACATATACTATATACATATACATATATATATATGTATATATATATATATATAGTATATATATATATATATATTACCTAAAACCCTAGGACCTCCTTTTAGACACCAGGATCCTACAGGGCTTACATCCATTTGATCGTAATCTTTTCCTTAATTATTTAACTTAACATATATCTAATAAGCAGTACTAACCAATACAACAATACTAACTTATTCAAACAGTCTTAACTTGAGCAGCATCAATATTACTCTAACAGTAGTAACTAACACTAGCAGTAGTAACTTTTGTGCTAGCAGTACTAACTACTTAGAATATTTTCTTCAGTCTTCGCCAGCGGTAGAAACCATAACCAGCAGCAGTAACTTCAGTCTTGCCATACAGAAAAGCACTCTTCACATCCATCTGGTACACCACAAAGTCTTTATATAAGGCACATGCTAAAAATAACTTGATTGCTTTAATTCTGGCAACTGGAGCAAAACCCTCATCATAATCAATTCATTCCTCTTGTGTATGACCCTGAGCAACCAACCTAGCCTTGTTTCTGATCACAATACCTCTCTCATCCTTATTGTTCCTGTACACCCATTTAGTACCAATAGCCCTTTTGCCATGTGGTAAATCCACCAAGGTCCAAACTTGTTGTAATTTGAATTACAGAAGCTCCTCTTGCATAGCTTCTATCCAGCTTGGATCTTTTAATGCTTGGATTACCTTCTTGGGCTCGGCTTGTGATAAGAAACATGCAAACAGAAAATTCTAAAAGTCTTTATGGTGGGTCCTCTGCTGCACTAAAATAAACATAGCATGTTCAGTCACATTCTTTGTAATCCTTCTGGTTTGAGGTGCTGAATGTATGTCTCCAATGATTTGTTCAACTAGATTTTGTTAACAGCATTAACAGTTGGACTAACAGTATTAATATTGTTAGTGTTAGAATCCTTCTCTTGATTAACACTTTGATCCTCTCTTGGCTACTCTGTACTTGGAACCTCACTATCTTTCCCTAAATCTTCACTTTCATTCCCTGGATCTTCAGTATTCTTCTGTTCCTTCTCCCCTGATGGATTGAATCCAGCATCAGGAGAACTCTTTGAACTAGAAGAGAATGATAGATCTTGAGTCTATAATGGTAGCAATATGTAATTTGTGCCAGGTACTATCTCCACTCTAGCTTTACATGCATCATCACATGCTTTTGTACCTGCATTACTATTAGACTGATTCCCTGCAACAACTAGCTTATAGTTCATAGATTTTGTTAGTGAATCTATATAAAAAAGCCAATTAGGTCTACTTCTTGCAATATTAGGTGTATTCTCACTAAATTGAACATGCATGTTCTCTTCTACTATCCTAGTTCTACTGTTGAATACTATGAATGCTTTGCTATTGGTAGAGTATCCTACAAAGAACCCTTCATCAGCCTTTCCATCAAACTTACCTAGGTGATCTATGGTATTAAGGATTGTTACAGGACACCCAAATGGTCTCATGAAGCTTAAAGCAGGTTTTCTACTTAGAAAAAGTTTATAAGGGGTCTTGTTATGAGGCTTGATAACTAACACCCTATTTTGGACATAACAAGCAGTATTAACTGCTTCAGTCCAGAAAGTTGTTGGCAATTTTAAATCAGATAGCATAGTCCTAGCAGCCTTTATTAGTGTTTTATTTTTCCTTTTTGCTACTCTATTTTGTTGTGGAGTCCTAGCAACACTAAATGCCCTCTTAATACTCTTCATTTCACAGAACGGATTCATGACCCTATTCTTGAATTCAGTCCCATTGTCAGATCTAATCACTTTCACCCTAGGGTCTATTAGATTTTCTATGCATGTTATGAATGTTTTAAGGATTTCACTAGTTTCATCCTTAGTGACTAAAAAGAAAACCCAACTAAACCTATTAAAATCATCTGTGACAACTACGCAATACATCTTCTTCATTAAACTCTTTACAAATGTTGGCCAAACAAATCCATGTCAACATTTGTAAGGTTGGCTGATTGAACGGACTGTTTTGTCGTACAAGAAGCTCGTTCCATGCTTGCCCTTCGACAAGAAACACAGGTTTGATTATTCAAAAAGTTTGAAGGTAAACCTCTTACAAGGTTTCCCCTTACCAGTTTATTCATTGTTTTGAAATTTACATGTCCAAGCCTCCTATGCCAAAGTTCAGACTCATCTGATGTGGCTTTTGCAAAGAGACAAGTAAGACCTCCTCGAGGAACAACATTCCTTAAATCAACACTGTACATGTTATCCTTTCTAGGAACTTTAAGCGAAACATGACTTTCATCAGTTAACTTAAAGTCTGAAGACAGAACAACACATTCATTATCAGTAAAAAGAACACTATTCTTCTTGTCACACATTTGTGAGACACTGAAGAGGTTAAACTTTAGTTCCTTTACAAAATACACATCTTCAAAATCCAATTTACCAGTTCTTATTTTACCTTTCCCAGTAATTTTACCTCCTTTGGAAAATTACCGCCAAAGGCAACAAATCCTCTATCAATTCTCATAAGCGTAAAGATAGAATCCTTTTCTTCATGTGCCTAGAGCATCCATTGTCAATCACTCCTTTATCCTTCAAATCTTGATGTGGATTGCCTTGCACTTAATGGTAGAAAAATTAGTTTTTTTTGGGACCCAAGCCATTACTGACTTGGATCTGCCTTGTGCATCAATATAGTTAAATCTTTTAAAGGACATTGATGCACCATTGTTTATGGAGACATGGTCTAAAACTTTATGCTTTGGTCTCTAAATCCAACATGCTGATGCCTTAACAACATTTCCCTTGTTTCCCTTAACAGCATTGAGAACTACTTTTGGCCTAGCAGTATTAACCTTTGTTCCCTTAACAGTATTAACCTTTTTAGTGACATTACTGTTATTAGCTGCTGTTATTTTGTTAAAAGGCCTTCTAGCAGTTGAATATGCATTATTAATAACATTTTTTATGGGTCATGCATTATTCACTGATGTTCTTAGTTAAACAGTATTAACTGGTCTAGCAGTATTAAGTGAAATTGGGCCAGACCTAGTTAAGACTGTTCTTGGAACCATGTTCCTTTTTGGACTGGGGTGAGTTAATTTAGAGAAATTCTGTTTGTTAACCTTTTGAACATTGGTCCAAACTGGTTTTGCAAATCTTCTATTATTATACCAGTTATTGCAATCATTTTAAATGATCAAAACTACCACACACATGACAAGCTTGGCTAAACATCTCAAAAATCACTCCCCTAATTTTTGGAGACATCTATTTGGTTCCAGTTCTCTTGTTTTCCCATAGGTCTTCTAGATGGACTGTATGTGGCTTGCCTAATTTGCTCAACAGTTTTCTATCATTTTAAGTTTTAACAAAACTCAATTTTGTAAAATTAGCTAACGGTTTTTAACGATCGGCTCATCTTCTCCCACATCCAGAACACCCAATCCTCAACAATTGGGGTTCCATTTTCTTTCCTAGGAGTCTTAGGTTCATTAGTCTCAACAATAGGCTTTTCAACTATAGACTCACTAACAGACTCATTCACATCAACAAAATCATCTTGAAAAAATATCCAGCAAGAAGATACGGCGTATCCGTGCCTTGACTTCACAAGCAACCACAAAGATATTAAGACCAATACGTCGTATCCAGAAGACCCTATATGCTGTATCGAAGATCAAGTATTAGAATATTTTAGAATATTAAAATCGTGGTCCCTACTCCAAAAAAACCTGAATACGACGTATTTAACTCCTTCAATACGGCATATTGGCCAACTTCCAGGCCTTATAAATACCAAAACCTAAATACGAATTTAGTGTGAAAAAAAGAGTGTAAAAACTTATACCAAAGACTAAGAAAAAGGCATTAACCACCAGGTTTGACTTTTAAAAGAAAAAAGAAACCAAGAAGGTCTTGCAACACGCTTCAAACCATAGGAAGCCCTTGTAATTTCTGTACTCTAAATACGCGTTTGGTTTTTTGTATCGTTCTTAACAGTTTAGTTTACCTTAATCGTTCATCTATGACATTTGTATAGTTACTGTTAGATATTAGAAAAAGACTCGGTCACCCAGTGTATTTTACTGTTCATTATAGCTCGTAGTTTAATAGGTAAACGTATGACTTTCAGTATTGAACCGGATACTAATACCCGGTGAATTGTAAGAACTATAAATACCTCTTCCAACTTTGGAAGAGGTAAGCATCTATTCATTTTACACACACTCTTTAGTGTGTTTTCCTTAGTTTCTCTCTACCATTCTCTCTCTCTAACTTTCTCTCTCTAGATCTCTTTAGATCTATACATGTTTGTGTGAATTCGGGATCCTACAATTGGCATCAGAGCTACGTGTGGATTCGTGGTTGATTCTTGTGGTTAAAAGGAATCAAATTCGTGTTTATTTTTTATCTAAAAAAGGCCACGGCTCAGATTTGTGTTTGGCTTATTTGTTGCTTAATCTTGTTCCTTCCTTGTTCTACACATTAAAAAGGTTAGTGTGTTATCATTCCAAGGATTACATAAGCTCCTAGTTCGAATTATAAGCTAATAAAGCTTAGTGTTCTTCGTGGAGGGTTGCTTCATTTTTTTACGATCCAAGAAGAAATACATGTTATAGGAAGTTTAATCTTGATATATCTTCTTAGTATTGCATGTTAGAGCTTAGATTCGTGGTTAAAAAGCTCACTTGAAGTTAATATGCAAAATTCGTCCTATGTGTTCTTGGTGGCGGTTTGAATAGAAAGGGGACAAGATCCACGTTTTTAGGTAAAAATCAACGGCGGTTTGTTGACCACAGTGGCGAGTTGATTATTTTAATCAACAAAAACGGGTGGCGGTTTGCCATACACCACGGCGGTTTGCCCTTTATTGGTGGCGAGTTACACAGGTTGGAGGCGAGTTGCTTATTATATTGAACAAAAAGAAACGTCATAATGCCCAAAATTCAAAGAACACCAGCGGTTTGATTAATTTAAAAGACGGCGAGTTGCAAAAGGTCAAGGCGGTTTGCTAAAGTAATTTTGGCAGCGGTTTGAATAAAAAATTCAAGGCGGCGAGTTAGTATAATTACACGGCGGTTTGCGTATTTAATTAGGCAGCGAGTTGGTTCAGTTCAGGCGGCGGTTTGCTCATTTGTAGCGGCGGTTTGATTAAAATAATAAGCAGTGGTTTGGTTAATCTATAGGCGGCGGTTTGCTTAATTGATAGAAGGCGGTTTGATTAAAAAAAAGGGTATCCAGACGACACCCCTTTTAATGACACTTTTTGGCGGAAAAATTAAGTAATTTGTAATCATTTTTCTATAGCCTTTTTGATTTATTTTTACATCAAATTCAAATTTTGGTAATAGGGTAAAAAAAAATTCGGTCGACACCTTTTTAGCGACACTTTTTGGCGGGAAAAATTAAGTAAAATATAAATTTTTTTCTTTAGCCTTTTTAGCTTATTTTTACACCAAATTTAGATTTTGATAATAGGGTCAAAAAAAATTCATAAACAAATCAACAAACCAAATACCACAACCAAGTACTTCAACGATAATCAAACCACAACAAACATACCTAAATCACAAACAATTATTAATTTACGGTTTTCTATTGATTTTGTAAAATCCCGTTAATCTTTTATCGGTTTTAATCATAGACTTGTAAAATCCCGTGAACGTTAATTGCATTTAAAACCACAACATCAATCACATTATCTACTTAAGATCCTTAATTTTATTTCACACATCGAATCATAATGGAATCTTCTAATTCTAATTTAAAAGAGAGAGAGCTTCAACTGACGCAACGGCTCACAAAACAAAGGCACTCCAACTGCATGACATGGTTTGAACAACTCGAGACACATCTTCATGATCTCTATCTCCTTAATTCGCCTTATGCTGTTGATGCATTTAAACCAGGATTTCGCTCATTCTTTGGTGAAGAGCATCAGACTTTCAAATTGAAGATGTTTCATAATCTGGATCAGTTAAGGCTACAACTTGAAAGAGAGAATCTTCATGGGGTTAATGCAAAGACTTGTCTTCAAGCACTCAGAACACAGTTCAAGGAATTTCTTGCCTCAAAAGGGGTAAATGCAACGGATCTTCTGAATCAAGGTTGGCAACAAGACTTCGAAGACTTCACGCGCTGTGAACCTAGTGCGTACAGACGTGAGTTACTCGAGAACCTGGATACACTTGAAGCGGTCTTTCATAGAGTTGTAAATACATATGGTGTATTACGCATGAAAGAAAATGAAGTTAATGCACTAAAGGAGAATGGAAGTCAGTTGCATGATGAAATACTTCATGAGCATCAAATTAAGTCAAGTGTCAAGATGCAGTCTCAAGATATTCAGATCAATCCAGTTCAAGCAATGGAGATAGAGCCTGAAAACAACAATGCATTCAGCAAATCAGAGATTGAAACTCAGATGCAAAGGCAAGAGGAATAAGACCGATATGCGTGAAGCGTTATAGAAATCAGATGCAAGGGGGGGGGGGGGGACAAGAAGGAAAAGATCATATGCGTGAAGCAGTTGATGCTGGGTTGGTTGTCACAGAAAGCAGTGGGACAAAGCCCGACAAGCAGAATACAAGTAGCAGTTCAGGGAGTTATACCACACAAGCTGTGGATGCAGATATCGGACCAGTAAATGACGAAGAGCCATTTGCTGAGGTACAATTGACTGCTCTACATAATATCCTTGCTAATGAACAACAGCATACTGAGCAATCTGAACCCAGTTATGACACACATCTGTTGGAAACTATTGAAAGCAATACCACTCCTACTTCAACAAATATGTGTCATAGGGGAGGAGAGATTGACCAGGATGCTTTGCTTAAAACTGAGCTTCTCAAAACGAAAGATATGGTTGATAAGGAAATTTACAATGAACTTTCAAAACGATTTTTACAACTGGAAAAACATTGTATTTCACTTGAAATACAAATTCAACAAAAGGAAGAAAGTTTTCAAAGTAACAAACCATGTAAGAATCAGGAATTTCCTGAATTTCGTGAATTTTTTGTGATTAATGATTTGAAAGCTCAGCTACTGGCCAGAACCACACTAATTTGCAACTTGAAGAAACAAATTAAAAGTGTGAAGGAAACAAGTAATGAAGCCACAGTTAAAAATGATATCGATGTGATTGAAACGATTAACATCGAATTAGAACACAGTGTGGCTAAATTACTTGCAGCAAATGAGCAACTGCATAAAGAAAATGAGCATTTGAAACAGACTTACAAAGAACTTTTTGATTCAATTAAAAAGACGAAAGTTCAGAATAAAGACAACAGTGAATCTTTAATTTCTCAAATTAATCAAAAGTCTGTCGAAAATGCTGATTTAAAAGCTCAGCTTCAGGAAAAGGTTTTTGCAAATGCGGCATTAAAAAATGAACTTAGAAAGATAAAAGGAAATAGCGTGGATACTAAGTTTGCCAAAGCATCAATCTTGGGGAAACCGCCTTTACAACCATCTAGAAACCATTTAGTTGTTAGACAACCGAATGCGTTTACGTCTGAACGACCTAGAATTTCAAGACCACGGTTTGCCTCCCAAGTTGATGAGAAAAATGATTTGTCAAAAACAGTCACTCCTCATTATTTGCCTAAAGTTAAAGAATCTGCTGCTGCAAAACCTCATCAGGTGAATGCACCTAACTACTCTAGGAATAGTCATAAAGAATCGTATGGTTCTAATGATATGGTTCATGCGTACTTTCTAGAGGATGCTAGGAAAATGACACAAGACAAAACCAGGATTCCTAATCATAGGGATATGGCCTCTACTAGAGCACACTGCACTCCTAATGCTTGTACACCAAAACCTAGAAACATATATAGGAGTTCTCCTGTATCTAAGTGTAGTGGTGGAATGTCAAATGGTGTGCCTCTAGTAGATCACTCTAGGAATTCTAGTTTCTTCTTGGACTCCAAACAATTTGTTTGTTTGATTTGTCATAAATATATCTTTAATACAAATCAAGATGATTGTATAACAAAGATCCTGAATAAGGTAAATTCTCGTGCTAAAGTTCAGTCCCTCAAGATCAGAAACAACAATCCCGTTGAACCAAAGAACCACACTCATAAACCTAGTAGGCAGATTGGTATAGGACAAATGTTTTCTATCAATAAGTCTTTCGCTATGCATATGAGAAACCACACACTCCTAGATCTTGTCTTAGGTGGAAACCAACTGGTAGAATTTTCAAGACTGTTAGTCTTAGGTGGATACCTACTGGAAAGATGTTCACCGATAGCATAACCAAAGTTGACGATGAACCTCCAAACAGTTCAAATGATGATATCACTAACCTATACGAATGCAATCAAACTCTTTATTTTAGTGCAGGTACTTCTAACTCAAGTGCAAGTACATCTGTCAATCCTTTAAGGGAAAGACTTAGAGTTTGGTTACCAAAACGACTAATATCTCATACGTCAGGAGTTCAAGGAATTCAAATCTGATGAACATGCTTCAAAAGATGTTTAGACAAAATAGTTTAGGCCTCGTTCTTCATCTTGATGACGCTTGATCACAGCAGTTCAAGCCTCGGTCCTCATTATCTTATGATGTCTGTTCACATCAGTTCAGGCCTCGTTCTTCATCTTGATGACGTTTGAACAAAATGGTTCAAACCTCATTCCTTAATGTCAAATGGCGTCTGCTAGCATCTCTTCAAGCCATGTTCCTTAAAGTAAAGAAAGGTGTACGCCTTCAGAGAAAAGGAAAGTGTACGTGTCAGTGCATTTATCCTTGACAACGAAAAGAGAAATCTTGTTCGATGGAAATCATTTCCGGTCATTGAGCTAATATAACAAACATTCCAGTTTTGAGCTCATTGGTAATGCTTGTAATCAAATGTTAGATTTGCATCCCCCATCTCAGATAAAAGGAAAATGTATGTGTAAGTGCATTTAACCTTAATAACGAAAGAGAAATCTTTTTGGTCCTTAGAGCTACTTTTCGAAAACTAAATGTTTTGTTAGCTCAAGTCGATGGCTTTCGTATTCTTTTGTACGAAACCAGTTTTCAGAGAAAAGGAGATTGTAACGATTCAGTGTGCTTTATCTTCAAAAGAATATAAATCATCTGTTTTTGACCATTCTCCATTAACAAGCTTCATAATTTTTCCCATGCTTGTTCGTTAGTTAAGTGGACAACAACGTACATTAGATTGGTATTATAATTCTCTAGATCAAAAATGGCAATCGCTATATGCAATTTTTGAAGGGGAGATAGTGAATTAAATTGTGATTAAAACAGTTTATCTTGGTCATGAATGTGTATAAAATGGTCAAATGTGAAAGTGTAGGTGTTAATCTGTAAGGTGATAAAATCTGTCTGTAGGGTTGTTAAATCTTCTACTAGAGATTAATAATCAAAAACGCCTTGGATCTTGCTTAAATGTTAGATAGCGGTTGCATATTCTGTTGGTCGGAAATGTTTTTAACCTAGCTGTCATGCGTTTGGTGATCTGGATGGGTAGCCGTCCCTTAGGCTAATTGTCCATGTCTGGCCCAATAACCCCATAAACCACTTAGGCCTATTCCAAGGTCCATTTGTCTTGTTGACTCTTCAATTAGGCTTAGTTAACTTGTCATTGAGTCCTATCAATAATCTCTAGAACCATCGACCAAGGTTGACCAATTGTTGACGTTAACCCAATGTCCAGTACTCTAATTGGAATACTTCGTGCAAAATGAATATCAAGGGCACATGTCCAAACTCAAGCAATCATCTTTTGTATTCAACTTTGATTATATGCTATGTTTTATAACATTTGCTGATATTTCTTTAACAATACGATGGCAGAAGAGAATATTCTGCACCTGAACCTACAAGATGAGATGAACAGATCTTTCAATGCTCAGAACAGTACAGGTTGTATGGGAAACCTTCTCTAAGATCTACCAAAGTTGTTAAGAAGAATCCATTCTCCACATTTCAAGTTGATATTTCAAGAACATAAACTTCGTTAGGGCATTTACTGCATCAGCAAATCCTTTTCTATCTACATTCAGCAGCTGTTCTAGAATACTCTGACCTACATGATGAAAAAGGACTAGGGTTTATAGCTTTCAAACTTGATGAAAAATGGTTTACACTGGTGCTGATCTTTTTCAGAAGGCTAGAGATCCACTCCTCCACCTCCTGCACTGACAAAATCGTCCCAAACCAGACTTAGCTTGAATTAGGTTAACTCTATCAGCTTAACTGAAGCTGAAGAAGAAGCTATGGCAAGCGAATTTCAATAGCTATACTCATGCAAGAATTGTGTCTGATCTAAATCTAAAAACCCTAGCCCACATAAAGATACAGTCTGATATAGCATCAGAGATTCCTTTATTATCAAAGAAAGAGGTCTTCCTGATTCGTCTAAGAAGGCACAAGGGTATTCAAACTCTTACCTCCTGCTGAACAGAGGTTGCTGACATAATGAAAGCTCTCAAGGAAAGCAAGAAAATGAGCAAGAGACAGCCTGGAACTGGAGGCTTAAATGAAGGAAACAGAACATACTAGGGTTCCTGATGAGTCCACAATCGTCTCTTAGAGAGGCTCAAGTGAAGGAACTAGGATCCAAGCCAGGGGTTTCCCGATGAGGAAAAGCTAATTCTTGAGTGGGAAGCAGATGTGGAAAGTGAACATTTTGACAGAATGATAATGCTAGGGATGATAATGAGAAACTAAGCCTGATCCTGTAAAATATATAAGTAAAAGATGAACCAGAAAAACTACAATGGAAACGAGTTGAATCCATGTCAACTTTCCTATCCAACAAGTTTTTCTTCTATCATTTGTTTCGCTTTACTGATACTGTAGTCATACCGATCTCGATCATCTCTAAACGAGTATCTCCTACCCTGTCAAGAATCATCATTAACAACTTTCCATCATTCACCACCATCATCCCGCACTACAACAGGCAAGCTTTCAGTTCTTGAAATGGTCAAGTCACAGCAACCCTGTGCAAAATCATTCAGGACCATACCGCCTTCTTTGATGAATTCCTGGATACAACATTAGGGACCTACGTAGCAAAATCTCAGATTTCTCCAACACCAAATGTTTCCACCATCCAAGAAAGAACTATGAATCCGTTTAACCATTGTTTAAAATTACGTACTAAATCTTCCACCACGAACTGTTTCCCTAGATCTGGTAGCTATTGTTGCTTCAAGAGTTGTTGATCCAGTTGGTTCACCTTCATCAACTACCATTGATCAAGATGAACAATCTACTAGTACTTCACCAACAAATTAGGAAATTCAATCTCAAGTCACTCATCAAGGTGTTGAAGAACAAAATTTATGGACATACCAAAGCATAAATTATAATGCACCCCTCCTTCATAATAAATTTCTTCAACTCTAGTTTTTGAAGAAACTAAATGACAGGGGTTCATTTTCCATTAAATTTGGCATCATTCTTATTCAACTGTTTAATACTATCACTAAGTTGACAAAGATCACTCATTAAGAATGTTATTGGCGACTCCTTCCTCCAATTTCAACATAAAGTCAATGTAAAACCTAAAAATCTCAACAAATGTGAAATTACCCAAAATACCCCTAAAGCAAGAAAAAATTTCATTAAAGCAGATAAAATTCATTAAATGTTAAAAATTATGAAAATACAATATTTAGCAATTATGAAATTTTGTAAGGTTAAAATACTTTATGTTATACAATGAAAATAATTAAAATTATTATAGGTATATATGACGAATTTATATATGTATTTAATTAACTTATACATTAACAAAATAAATTAAATAAAATGTGGATAAATAAAAAAATAATTAGAAAATAATTAAATCGATTAAAACCTATTTAAAGCCCGCAAGGACTCGGCCAAATAATTTATCACCATCTTAATTTCATTTTTCATTTGTTAAATCAATTAAAACAAATGCACCAAAAACCTAAAAATACCAAAAGTGATGGCAAAAACGAATTTTCCAAGGCAAGGACCAATTTTCCAAGGAATCAAATGAAGACTAAGGATTTGGTGGTAAAAATAGTGGGAAGCTTGGGGAGTGCTTGATTCGATTTTTGGTATTGTTTTGGGTTCGAAAATCACAACCGGGTGCATAAAATCATAAAATCATCAAGGGCCATCAAAGGTAATTTTATAACTTATGTTTCATCATATTAATATGTTATAAACCTGAGTACAATAGTCCATTACACATATTTGATTCCTAATAAAATTGAAACAATTCAAATCCCTAATATAGAAATGAAAATGAAATCGGTATAATTAAAATATTGGTACAATTTATTTTATATTTTTCTGGAGGTTGTTCATATCTTCATATAACTCAGAAAATTGTTTGGACATAATTTATACATGATTAGAATGATTATATGGAGATTTAATGGTGATTAACCGAAATCGAAAAAAATAGAGGATAAAGGGAAAGAAATGGTTAAAATGAATTAGGGTTAGGGTTTTGTTATTTTGTACCGTGTAATTAATACGCCAATGAATGGTAAATAATTGTGGTTTGTGATTGGGGAAAATTGATTCAGGTTTTGTGAATAAATATGTTAGCCGATTATGTATAAAAGTATAATGAATTTGTTAAGTAATTACTGAAACTCTGGTCTCTTTTAGGACATGTTAATTATACGTATGAGTATATATCTGTAAAATAAGTTTGGGGGGTATAAAAATTCATTTGTGAATAATATATTGGATTTTAAAATGTTAATTTCATAAATTATGTAATTAGAAAGATAAATTTAATGAAAATAGAGGACTAAAATTGTAAATTCTGAAAAGAATAAGGTTTGGTTAGTATTAATGTATAAAGTATTATTTGTTATATTTTGCAGTCAATAAGGGCTTTGTTTGGTATTATTTGATAATTAAAGATAATGTTTTTTAAGTAAATATTAAACCAAAAGGACTAAAATATGTATATTATGTAAAATTAAGGATTTGACATGTAAATACATAAATGAAGTAAATCTAAATAAAATAAAGAAACTTGATATTTAACAACTTTAAAAAAAACCTTAGAAATTTTGTTGATTTTGCAATTAAACCCTAAAATATGGAAGTTGTCATATTAACAAAAACCCTAAAACTTGTAAGGTTGCATATAAGTCCCCTAAAGCTATTTAAAAAACTTATAGAATCTCAAATGAGAATGTTTACAAAAAATGGAAAGTTTCTAAAATAGAAAGTTACTAAAATGGAAAGTTTCTAAAATGGAAAGTTAACGTAAAATGGAAGTTCTAAAAATAGAAAGTTACTAAAAATGGAAAGTTTCTAAAAATAGAAAATACTACTAAAAAATGGGAAAGTTTTCTAAAAGATGGAAAGTTTCCAAAAAACAGAAAGTAGAAACTTTATGAATGGGTTTTTAACTCAATTCATACCCTTCCCTTAGGTCGGTAAATCAAGAGGGAGTGATTCAGTTATTCCTGGGTGTTTCCTTTGATTTTGCTTTGCTTCGAAATAAGGTACAAGATATTCTGACCTTATCCGTTAAGTTTTCTCAAGACATATTTCTCTCTATCTTGATTTCTATTTGATTTGCTACATAAGCTCTGAGCCTATTAACCCTTGGTTTACTTAGATGTACTGTCATTATGTTCCCATTTGAACCCAGCTATGCAACCTTAGGATATTTGAACCTTTGATATTTGAAACCTCTGATAATTGACCCTTTGATATAGAACCTTTGCTATGGTCCTTTGAAAGAACTTTGATATGAACTTTGTTTTGAACCTTCCAGATTTGAGAACCAAGCCACTATTATGTTTCCTATCCCATGAAGGTAACATGGGCCGTGTCATTGATTGGCACCTTAGGCATGACTCCATGTGTGAGTGAATGTTTCTCGACGCCGTCCCCCATTTGATTTATATGCGCATTATGAAAACATTATTATTTTGTTTTAAAGGGGCGTATGGATGCATCCTAGATTTGTTTTGTATTCGATGGATTATGACATTATGATATTTAGATATTTGGTGACTGATGATTGGGTGCAATCCACGTCTTTCACAACAGACTTTGGGGCTCATGACTCCATGGTTACTATGATTTGATTTGTTTGGGCTTGGTGATTGAACTTAACCTAATTTGATTCTCTGATTCATCTAACCTAACCCATGATTTGATGGTCTGATTTGTCTACTATAATTGTATCCCTTTGATCATGTATTATGATATCCTTTGTACCAATTGTATCAATCCCTTTTGATTTCCGTTATCTTTTGGCATACGATATATATATCTGTTCCCTTGGCTTTGTAAGCTCAGCCGCATTTTCTTTTTCCTGCGGCAGTACCTAAATCTAGGAGCGGGTTGCTTTTTTGGGTTATGAGTGCTGAGTGTGGACCTACCCTAGAGTCTTACCCTTTTGATATAAACGAATGTTTCCTCCCCTTCAAGAACATTTGTTATTCGTTTGGATATATGTTTTATATCCCTTTGAGAACTTATGTACTTGAGTCATGTTACTTATTTCCTTTGGATAATTATTTACGACTTTCCCGCTGTTTATCTTGTATTATGATTGTGTATGCATTTGATGTCATACCATATTGTAAATACTTCTACCCTTTCTAGGTCGGGGGCTTTACAATTTATGGAATCTAGAGCTGCCAGGTTAATCATGACAGAGTTCCTTATGACCTTAGAGCTTAGGGCTATGGAGACCTGTGAGGATGGTTTACATTAAGTTACCTTCTGCGTAACTCTCTTCCGAACCTATCTTGTTTTCGTTTGCAATTGTTTTCTCGATCGTTAGATGTGACATTACACTATAGAAACTCAGATGATGAATGTTCCTAACTTCGAGTGCCATGATTTGCTGCTATTTGCAGCCACGTGGCCAATATGCTTCTCGCCTAACCTTATAAACGCTGCTTTGAGGACTCAGATCACCAATACATCAGATTGTGCTGAATCTTCAAGTGGCAGTGGTTGTGGGTGGTGATGAAGCTAAACACCCCCAATGGGATTCATGTTTTGGAACGAAAGGTTAAAAAAAGTTTTTGAAAGCCGGCTTTTAGCCTTTCGGACTGCTGGGGGGCCACTTCCTTCCTGCCGAGGCAGAAGACTTGATTACGCAAATGAGAAGTTTTTTCAAGTTTTTTGGGTTGTCCCGACAACTTCAAGACTCGTCTTGCTCGTTTAAACTAGAGGGGATGCACTGAGCTGGTTGGAAAAGCACATTTGCGTACTCAGGTTGAGTGATGATTTTTCCGATACTTGTACTTGGGTTGCTTTTCGTGAATCATTTACAACAGGTATTTCCCGACAACTAAACAACACGTTATGAGCGAGAGTATGGGGTCGTATACACTGGATCGAGAGAATTCAGGGATACATGAGATGTTCACTAGGATGCTAGTTATGGTTGGAACTGCTCTTTCTGCTGCTGGAATGCTCAAAGGCAAGCAAGGCATTTTCAATACCGTGGTTAAAGAAGTGGGTTTGACCGATCGTTAATAACGAGTATAATACGAATGGTGCGCAAGTTGCGGCTGCTGCCTAACATCGAGTTATTGCATGAAGTGAACTTCAAATAGCGTGATAAGAGATGGTAATCCGATATCAAACAGGGGACAGTCCAACAGGAGAACATCGGTCGTCATGACCGAGGGTTCCAGCATGAGTATAGGGGTCTTCAGGACCAGAATGTTGAGCATCAGGGGGATCGACAGAGCGTGCTTGATTCGAAGACGACAGGATCTTTCGCGGGGTCAGGATCAGATTTACTGGTAGGAATGGGAATGAGACCCCAGTGTCAGGTAACCACAACCCGCCGGCCGACACAGGGGTCATCAAACCTCGGGATTTTAATCAGTCAATGCTTCAGGTCTCCAAATCAAGGAGGTCATATTGAGACTTTGCCTCGCTCCAACCTCTTTGTACAACATGTTGAAGAGCTCATCCATGGTGTTTGTTATAAGGCTAACTGGGGATGTTTTAGTACACCTGCGTCTACTCACATAAGGAGAAGGATTGTCCTCCAATGTAGGCAGAAGCAGAATATGCCAACAGATTTTGCTAGACTGCCTCCTACTACAGGACGAGTTTATGCTACGACTCGTGATCAGGCGGCAAAGACTTCAGGTACTATTACCGGTAATCTCTACATTGATGATCGTACTGTCTTCATTTTATTTGATACTGGGGCTAACACATAACTATTATATCGACCACTTTTTGCTAAGAAACTTATAAGGCAATCCTACACCATTAATCGAACGTATAATCATTGTCAACCCCAATAAGAACCATATGGCCTCATTACCATAGAATATGTTAATTGTTCCTCATCCGTTTGATGATCGTATTCGTCCTGCAATTTGCTTCCTATCATATGCTCGGAACTTTGATGTGATTCTTTGGCGATGGATTGGTTGGCTTCACAATCGAGCTAACCATTGACTGCGATGCTAGGAACTTGATCTTGTAACTTCGCCAACCTGAATTTTGTTTATCATGGTCCTCGCAGCTGTAAGTCCGTTAAGCTCATCTCTGCTATGAAAGGCACGTACCTGATTTCTCTGGGTGCCAGGGTTTTCTGGCTTCTGTTATGGACACATCTTTGGCAGAGTCCTACATATTGAAAATCTTTCTGTTGTTCGTGAAATCGCTGATGTTTTTCCCGATGAACTTCCTGACTTTAACTTCCCGCCGGCTAGAGAGATTAATTTGGCATTGAGTTAAATCCCGGCTGCTGAACGCTATCTCAAAGGCATCGATATCGTATGGCACCTTTGAATTGAAGAATAAAAGAACAGTTACAGGAGATGTTGGTGAATGGCTTTAAATGAGAACCAGTGTTTCATCACGAAACCGTGGGGAGCACCTGTCCTATTTTTGTTAAGAAGAAGATGGGAGGCATGCGTTTGTGTATTGATTTACCGCAACCTCAAGCCGTATTAAAATTCTAACAACCGTCTATCCTCATTCCGCGAATCGATCGATTTTTTTGAACCAATTGCAAGGGCTAAATATTTTCTAAGATAGATCTGCGATCTGGTTATCACATCATTCGTGTGAGATAGCAGGAAATTTCAAAGACAGCTTTTTTCTCCGTTACCGTT
This sequence comes from Tanacetum coccineum, assembly GCA_026074375.1. Classification (NCBI taxonomy): domain Eukaryota; kingdom Viridiplantae; phylum Streptophyta; class Magnoliopsida; order Asterales; family Asteraceae; genus Tanacetum; species Tanacetum coccineum. The sequence continues at coordinate 43,884 of BQNB010018788.1, read as the reverse complement.
ATGGGGCCATAACTATACGAAATCTTGAGTATATTTGCCTTGTTTCTGTCTGACAAATGCTCCTGCTGGTTTATGGATTTGATGAACGTATTTTTATCCACGATACCAATGACAAGTTCGTTATTGGTTTTCAACCCATCGACTACATCCTCGGTTTACTCTAAGTCCTGAAGAAAGAGCATGAGCAACATCTACGGATTTGTGGTTGGAGTTTCCCTTAGAACATAAGAAGTTGTATGCGAAGGTTTCGAAGTGCGAGTTCCTGTTACAGCAAGTCGCTTTCCTTGGTCATATTGTATCTGCAGACGGCATCATTATGGATCCATCAAGGTTGAAAAAATCACCAAAATGGCCGAGACCTACTACAGTGACCGAAGTGATGAAGTTTTCTGGGCTTTGCTGGCTATTACCGATGGTTTTTTTTTGTTGAGGGTTTCTTCTCATCCGATTAGCTTTAAAAACCTCTACCCACTGATGAGAAAGGTGAGAAGTTTGTGTGACGATGAGCGTCCAAGGAGAAGTTTTTGAGATTGAAACGTAGATTGGTGGTCCCACCCCCCCCCCCCCCCCCCCCCCCCCCCCCTCCTGCTCCTGATATGGACCCTCTTCCATCAGGTTCCGGTGGTTTCAGATATACAGTTGAGCATCGAAGAAAGGTTTTGGGGGTGGGGTTTTTTTTTTGGGGTTTGTTTTTGAATGCAACCATTGGAAGGTGATCCGCCTAAGCATCAAGACACTGAAGCCTTATGAAGTAAAATTGTCCAACCCATGAACTGAGTACGTGCTGTGGTTTTTTTTGCATTGAAATCTGAGACACTATCTGTTGTATGGTGAAGCTTGAGATATATTTACAAGATCAATAAAGAACCTTAATAAATTTTTAAATTACTCAGCGAGAACTAAAACACATGAGACTAGAAGATGGTTGGAACTTCCTGAAAGATTATGACACTAACATCATCCAGTACCAAGCCTGGGCAAGGCTAAAGTGGTTCCGACGTACTTAAGTCGAAAATCTTGGTTGATAGCTTGTTTTGATTCCATGATCCTTCATGATTTAGAGCGTTTGGATGTTGAGCTATGTGTACGAGGTTCTGGTGGCTTTTGGGCGAGTATGAGAATAGAGTCTAACCTCATGCTACAGATCAAAGAAACTCAAAGAGACGACGGTGAGTTGTGGGCTATTGTGCAAAATGTTGAAGACGGTAAACATACTGAGTTCAGTGTTGATGATGACGGTGTTGTGTGGTTTGAAGATAGGCTATGTGTTCCTAATGATCAGGCACTTCGCGAGAAGGTTATGACGGAAGCTCATAGTTCTCCATTTACTATTCATCCAGGTTCAACCAAGATGTACAGAGATTTGAAACAGTACTTTTGGTGGAACGGCATGAAGCAAGATGTGGCTACGTTTGTATCCAAATGTATGACTTGTCAGCAGGTCAAAATTGAACATCAGAGGGCTAGTGGTTTGTTACAGCCGTTGGAGATTCCTGTGTGGAAATAGGATGAGATTTCCATGGATTTCATTACTGGTTTGCCTACTACTCAGAAAAGACATGATGCGATTTGGGTGGTTGTTGATCGGCTAACCAAGTCTGCTCATTTCTTACCCATTCGGAAGAACTATGGTATTAGTAAGTTGGCGGAGATTTTTCAACAAGAAATCGTTAGACTGCATGGTACACCGACTTCTATTGTGTCCGACAGAGATCCGAAGTTTACGTCTCGTTTTTGGAAAGGATTACAGAAAGCTTGGGGAACTCGTCTTAAGTTCAGTACAGCATTTCATCCTCAAACCGATGGTCAGTCAGAGAGGACCATTCAGACTTTGGAAGATATGTTGAGGGCTTGTGCTTTGGAATGGACAGGTAGTTGGGATGAATATTTGTGCTTGGTGGAGTTTGCCTACAATAATAGTTGGCATGCTAGCATCAAGGCAGCACCTTTCGAGCTTTTGTATGGTAGAAAATGTCGAGCACCTATTTGCTGGGATGAAGTAGGTGAACGTTTGATTGAAGGTCCGGAGCTCATCGAGATTACTAATGAGAAAGTGGCTGTTGCTAAGGAGAAATTGAAAGAGGCTAGATCGCGACAGAAGAGTTATGCTGATAAGCATCGACGTGACTTAGAGTTTCAAGTTGGAGATCGTGTATTTCTGAAGGTTTCGCCATTCAGAGGAGTTAAACGTTTTGGGATCAAGGGCAAGCTCAGTCCTCGATTCATCGGTCCGTTTGAGATTTTGGAACGTATTGGAGAGGTTTCGTATCGTCTGGCGCTTCCTCCGCAGTTATCGCACGTTCACGATGTCTTTCATGTATCTCTTTTGAGGGGATACCATTATCATCCATTGCATGTCGCATCTTATCCTTTTGATCAGATTCAGCCTGATATGTCTTTGTCCGAGGAACCTGAATCCATTCTGGATCGGCAAGAGAGAGTCATGAGAAACAAAGTTATTCCTTTTGTGAAGATTCTTTGGAAGAATCACCCAGAGCGTGAGGCTACCTGGGAGACCGAAGAGTCTATGCGAGCTAGTTATCCTCATTTCTTTGTCTAGTTCGGTATGTTTTCGTTTCGTTCTCATTTCGTTTTCATTCCGGTTCATTTCAATTTTCGAGGACGAAATTTTTTTTAGAGGGGAAGAAGTTGTAAAACCTAAAAATCTCAACAAGTGTAAAATTACCAAAATACCCCTAATGCAAGAAAATTACATAAAAGCATGCATAAATTTCATTTTAATTCTAGAAATTATAAAAATACAACATATGACAATTATGAAATTTATGTAAGATTAAAATACCTTATATTATATAAGAAAAATAATTAATACTTATGCATATGTATTTTAGCCGAAAATATTAATATTTATGTATTTATACTTTACAAATTAAATAAAATAAAATAAGGATAATTACAAAATAATTATGCAAGTTTTATTATCTGATTTAGTCATTTTTGAAAGCCCAAAATTCGGCCAAAGACTTTGTTATAATCCTTTATACATTTTATTTGTTTAAATCCTAAAAACAAAATACACCGAAAACCCTAAAATACAAAGAGGTGGCACGTGAATTTTTCCAAGGGCTAGGACAATTTTTCTAAGGTATTTTGGAGGTCAAGGATTGTGGGAAAAATATTGGAAATATTTTTTAAGGCTTGCTTCGATCGTGGGAATTTATTTGGTTCGAAAAACAAATCCGTGTGGCAATAATTCGAAAAATCACCAAGGATTATCAAGGGTATTTTTGTATCTCATTTTTAATCATTCTAATTCATTATATAAGTAGGAAAAATATCCATGCATGTTATATTGATCGTATGAATTAAAACAAATTAGAAACCCTAATTTCGAAATGATTATGAAACCGGCCCAAAAATGATTGTACACTTGATTTTATATTTTTCTAAGGTTGTATATATCATATGTAACTCAGATAAATTGTTGGAAAAATTTAGAAGAGGATTCGAAAATTTATTTGGGATTTTTCTTATTGTCGAGTTGCGAATAAAGGGGAAAAGAAAGAAAAAAATGTTTAAACGAATTAGGGTTAGGTTTTGCTAATTTTTCCAGGTTCATTTAATGCTAATGATTGGGTAATAATTGTGTTTGTGGTTGGGAAAAATCAAATTAGGGTTTTGTGGATTTATTAGTTAGCCGATTTGGATTTTAAAGTATAAGGGGGTGATTTGTAATTTCTGAAACTATGAGGTCTATTTTAAACATGTTATTATACTTATTATAATCTGTATAAAATAAGTTGGGGGGTATAAAATGTCATATTGATATTATTTTGGATTAAAATGGTTAATTACATATAATAAGTAATTAGAAATTAATTAATTAAAATAGAGGGACTGAAATTGTAAATTCTGAAAAGTGGAAGGTTTGGTTAGTATTTAATGTATAAAGTATGAATTTGTCATATTTGAATCTATAAGGACTTGTTTTGTAATTATGGATAATTAAAGATATTGTTTAAATAATTAATAAACAAAAAGGGCTAAATATGTAAATTGTGTAAATTAAGGGTTTGACTTGTAAATACAGAAAATGGAAGGTATAATCTGAATAAAATGTGAAACTTTGATATTTACACTTTTAACCTTGAAAATTGTTGATTTTGTATATTAAACCCTAAAATATGGAAAGTTGTCATATTTAACCCTAAACTTGTAAGGTTGACATGTTAAGTCCCTAAACTATTCAAAATACTTAATAGAATCTCAAATGATGAATATTACTAATTTTGGAAACTTACTAAAAATGGAAAGTTACTAAAAATGGAAAGTTACTAAAAATGGAAAGTTACTAAAAATGGAAAGTTACTAAAAATGGAAAGTTACTAAAAATAGAAAGTGAATTTGTTTATCATGTTCCTCACCGCTTAAAGTTCGTTAAGCTCATCTCGGCTATGAAGGCACGTACCTTGATTTCTCATGGGTGCCAAGGTTTTCTGCTTCTGTTATGGACACATCTTTGGAGAGTCCTAATATTGGAAAATCTTTCTGGTGTTCCGTGAAATTCGCTGATGTTTTTCTGATGAACTTCCTGGGACTTACTCGGCTAGAGAGATTGAATTTGGCTTGTGTTAATTCCTGGTGCTGATACCTATCTCAATATGGTCCATATGTTATGGGCACCTGTTTGAATTGAAGGTGTTAATGGAGCGTTTCACGCGATGTTGGAGAATGCTTTAATAGACCCAGTGTTTCACCGTAGGGGTGCACGGTCTTATTTGTTAAGAAGAAAGATGGGAGATGCACTTGTGTATTTGATTACCGCGAACTCAAACGTATTACTTTCGTAACGCTAATCCTCTTACGCGAATCGACAATTTGTTTGACCAACTGCAAGGGGCCAAATATTTTTCTAAGATTGATCTGCGATTGGTTTATCATCAGGTTGTGTGAGAGAGCAGGTATTTCTAAGACTGCCTTTCGGTACGAGTTATTGCCATAGAATTCTTGGTTATGGCCCTTCGGTTGACTAATGCTCCTGCCGTGTTTTGTGATTTGATGACGTATTTTCCACGAGTAACCTGATAAGTTCGTTATTGTTTTCATCGACGACATTTCGTTTACTCCAAGTCTGAAGAAGAGCATGAGCAACATCTACGGATTGTGTTGGAGATTCTTAGACAGAAGAAGTTGTATGCGAAGTTTTCGAAGTGCGAGTTCTGGTTACAGCAAGTCGCGTTCCTTGGTCATATTGTATCTGCAGACCAGGACAGTCATTATGGATCCATCAAAGGTTGAGGCTATCACCAAATGGCCGAGACCTACTACGGTGACGGAGGTGAGAAGTTTTCTGGGGCTTGCTGGCTATTACCGACGTTTTGTTGAGGGTTTCTCCCGATTAGCTTTACCTCTTACCCAGCTGATGAGAAAGGGTGAGAAGTTTGTGTGGACGGATGAGCGTCAGGAGAGTTTTGAGGAATTGAAACGGAGATTGGTGTCTGCTCCGATATTGACTCTTCCATCAGGTTCTGGTGGTTTTCAGATATACAGTGATGCATCGAAGAAGGTGAGGCTACTATGGGAAGGTGATCGCCTACGCTTCAAGGCAACTGAAGCCTTATGAAGTAAATTATCCAACCCATGATCTTGAGTTAGCTGCCGTGGTTTTTGCATTGAAGATCTGGAGACTAATTTCTGTATGGTGAGCTTTGTGTATATTTACAGACATAGTAGTATTCAAATATATTTTTACTCGGAGAGAACTTAACTTGAGACATGAGAAGTTGGTTGTAATTATGAAGATTATGACACTAAATCTAGTTTACCATCCGGGCAAGGCTAATGTGGTTTGCCGACATACTTAGGTCGAAAATCTGGATGATAGATTGTTTGATTCCATGTTCCTTCATGATTTAGAGCGTTTGTATGTTGAGCTATGTGTACAAGTTCTGGATATGTATTTGCGAGTATGAGTGGATAGAGTCTAACCTCATGCTACAGATCAAAGAAACTCAAAGGGAAGACAGTGAGTTGTGGGCTATTGTGCAGAATGTTGAAGATGGTAAACATACTGAGTTCAGTGTTGATGATGACGGTATTGTATGGTTTGAAGATAGACTATGTGTTCCTAATGATCAGGCACTTCGTGAGAAGGTTATGACGGAAGCTCATAGTTCTCCATTTACTATTCATCCAGGTTCAACCAAGATGTACAGAGATTTGAAACAGTACTTTTGGTGGAATGGCATGAAGCAAGATGTGGCTACGTTTGTATCCAAATGTATGACTTGTCAGCAGGTCCATATTTGGAAATCAGGAGGGCTATTGGTTTGTTACCGCGTTGGAGATTCCTATGTGGAAATAGGATGAGATTTCCATGGATTTCGTTACTGGTTTGCCTACTACTCAGAAAAGATATGATGCGATTTGGGTGGTTGTTGATCGGCTAACCAAGTCTGCTCATTTCTTACCCATTCGGAAGAACTATGGTATTAGTAAGTTGGCAGAGATTTTTCAACAGGATTCGTTAGACTGATGGTACACGATGTTATTTGTGTCTGACAGAGATCCGAAGTTTACGTTCGTTTTGAAAGGATTACAGAAAGCTTGGGAACTCGTTCTTGGTTCCAGTACAAGCTTTTCATCCTTCTAACCTATGGTCAGTAAGAGAGGACCATTCAGACTTTGGAAGATATGTTGAGGGCTTGTGCTTTGGAATGACAGGTTGTTTGGGATGAATATTGTGCTTGTGGAGTTTGCCTACAATATAGTTGGCTGCTAGCATCAAGGTAGCACATTTCGAGCTTTTGTATGTAGAAAATGTCGAGTACCTTTATTTGCTGGGATGAAGTTTGGTGAGCGTTTTGATTGAAGGTCGGATGCTCATCGAGATTACTAATGAGAAAGTGGTTGTTGCTAAGGAGAAATTGAAAGAGGCTAGATCGCAACAGAGAGTTATGCTGATAAGCATCGACGTGACTTAGAATTTCAAGTTGGAGATCGTGTATTTCTGAAAGTTTCGCCATTCAGAGGAGTTAAACGTTTTGGGATCAAGGGCAAGCTCAGTCCCGATTCATTGGTCGTTTGAGGATTTTGGAAACGTATTGGAGAAGTTTCGTATCGTCCTGGACGCTTCCTCCGAGTTATCGCAAATTCATGATGTCTTTCATGTATCTCTTTTGAGGGGATTCATTATCATCCATTGCTTGTGCATCTTATCCTTTTTGATCAGATTCAGCCTTGTTTTGTCTTTGTGCCGGGAGGGACCGGGAATCCATTTCTGGATCGTCAGAGAGAGTCGTGAGAAACAAAGTTTTCCTTTTTGTGGAGATTCTTTTGGAAGTATCACACAGAGGCGTGAGGCTACCATGGAGACCGAAGAGTCTATGCGAGCTAGTTTTCCTCATTTATTGTTAGTTCGAGTATGTGTTCGTTTCGTTCTCTTTTGTTCTCCATTTCGTTTTTCATTACCGGTCATTTCAATTTTCGAGGACGAAATTTTTTTTAGACGGTGAGAAGATGTAAAACTAATAAATATCAGCAAGTGTAAAATTACCAAAATACCCCTAATGCAAGAAAATTCATAAAAGCATGAATAAAATTCATTTAAATGTTAAAAAAATTATGAAAATACAATATATGACAATTATGAAAATTATGTAAGATCAAAATACTTTATATTATGTAAGAAAAATAATTAATATTTGTATATATATATTTATTGCCGAAATATATGAATTTAATTATTTTATTATTACGAAATTAATTAAAGATAAAATATGGATAACTATCAAACATAATTATGCCAAAGTTAAATATGATTATATATCCTATTTGACAAGCACTAAAAACTCGGCATTAATACCATTATAATCTTTTATGCATTTTTCATTTGATAAATTCCTAAAAACAAGAATCCGAAACCTAATAAAACCAAAAGTGACGGCATAGAATTTTTCCAAGGGCTTGTACGATTTTTCTAAGGTGAATTGAAGGTCAAGGAGTGTGGGAAAAATAGTGGGAAGTTTGTGGAGTGATTGGTTCGATCGTGGTTATTATTTGGCTCGAATTAAGCAACCGAGTACTATTAAATCATAAAATCTTCAAGGGTGATCAAAGTTAATTTTATAACTCATGTTTCATCATATTAATATGTTATATACCTGGGGAAAATGTTCATGCAATTTATTTTGCTTTTATAAATCAAATCATATTCGAAACCCTAATTTTGGATTAATTATGTAATCGGAATTTAAACTATTTGTAAAATTCATTTTACATTTTTCTAAGGTTTTTCATATCACATATAACTCAGAAAAATTATTGGTAAAAATTATAAGTGATTTAAATAATTATTGGAGATTTATGTGTGTTTGCCGAATTCGAAAATAAGGGAAAAAGGAAAGAAAATGGTTAAAATGAATTAGGGTTAGGGTTTTGTTATTTTTTCCAGGTGAAATAAATGCTAATGATTGGGAAATAATTGTGTTTGAGGTTTGGAAAATTAACTAGAGGTTTTGGGATTTTAATTGTTAGCGATTGTGATATAAAGAGTTTAGGACTTGTTATGTAATTTCTGAAACTATGGGGTCTATTTTAGACATCTTATTATATTTAATATATTCTGTATAAAATAAGTTGGGGTGTATAAAATGTCATTTTGATATTATTTTGGATTTCAAATAGTTAATTACATATATTAAGTAATTAGAAATTAATTAATTAAAATAGAGGGACTAAAACTGTAAATTTTGGAAAGTATAAGGTTTGGTTAGGTAATTAAATGTATAAGTATGATTTTGTCTTATTTGAATCAATAAGGCTTGTTTGTATTTTGGATAATTAAAGTATTGTCTAAATAATTAATAAACCGAAAGGTCTAATATGTATTATGTAAAATTATGGGTTGACTTGTAAATACATACAAATGGATGGTATAATTGGAATAAAAAGGTGAAACTTTTGATATTTACACTTTTAACCTTGAAATTGTTGATTTTGCATATTAAACCCTAAAATTACTGGTAAGTTGTCATATTTAAACCTACAGCTTGTAGGTTGGCATTATTAACGTCCCTAACTATTTAAAATACTTAATTAGAATATCAAATGTTGACTATACTAATTATGAAAGTTACTAAAATGGAAGTTACCTAAAATGGTAAGTTACTAAAAATAAAAGTTACTTAAAAATGGAAGTTTCTAAAAATGGAAGTTACTAAAATGGTGAAAGTTTCTGATAATGGAAAGGTATACTTTAATTGGAATGGTTTGTAATCCGAATTTTTCTTTCTTTATTGTTCGGTCAAGTGGGAGTGATTTTGATATTCAAGTGGTGTTTCTTCTTTGATTGTTGCTTTGCTTCAGAATAGGTTACAGATATTCTGAATCTTAGCGTTAAGGTTTCTCATGGACATATTCCTCTTATTTTGATTTCTTATGTGATTTGCTAATTTGGTCTGAGCCTTTTATCTTGGCTAGTCTTATATGATATGTTATTATTTTACCTTTTGACCCTGCTATGCAATCTTGAATTTTGAACCTTGGATATTGAACCTTTGCTATGTCCCTTTGATATTGAACCTTTGATATTGAATTTTGCTACGATCCTTTAAAATGAACTTAGATATGACTGTTGTTTGAACCCTTCAGTTTGAGAACCATAGGCCTTTATGTTTCTAGCAATGAAGGTTACTTTGGTCGTGTCATTGATGCACCTTTGGCATGACTCATGTGTGAGTGAGTGATTTCTCACGCCGTCCCCCATTTGATATTATATGCGCATTATGAAGATTATTATTTGTTTAAGGGGCGTATGGATGCATCCTAGATTTGTTTTGTATTCGATGGATTATGACATTATGATATATGGATATTTGGTGACTGATGTTTGGGTGCATTCCACGTCTTTCACAACAGACTTTGGAGCTCATGACTCCATGGTTACTATGATATGATTTGTTTGGGCTTGGTGATTGAACTTAACTTAATTTGATTCTCTGATTCATCTTACCTTACACTATGATTTGATCTTCTGATTTGTCTTACCTTACATTTGTATTCCCTTGATCATGTTTTGTGACATCCTTTGTATCTTGTATCGTATCCTTTGATTTCCGTTATCTTTTGCATTCGATTATATATATCTGTTCACTGGGCTTTGTAAGCTCAGCCGCATTTTCTTTTCCCTGCGGCAGGTATCTAAGCTAGGAGCTGGGGTTGCTTCCGGGTTATGAGTGCTGAGTGTGGACTTACCCTAGAGATCTAAATTGTTTCTTTTCAAGACATTTGTTATTTCGTTGGATATGTCTATCTTTTGAGAACTTATGTACCTTAAGTCATGTTGACTTATTTCCTTTGGTTATTTATTTAAGACTTCCGCTGTTTATGCTTGTGTTATGATTATGTATGCCTTTGATGTCACACCATATTTGTAATACTTCTACCCTTTAGGGTCGGGGCGTTACAATTTATGGTATCAGAGCCAGGTTAATCATGACGAGGTCTTATGACCTTAGAGCTTAGGCTATGACCTGTGAGGATTGGGTAGACATTAGGTTCCTTCTGCGTAACTCTCTTCCGTAACCTATCTTGTTTTTGTTTGCTAATCGTTTTCTCGATCGTTCAGATGGTGACTACCCGTAGAAACTCGGATGACGATATTCCTAACTTCGAGGCCATGATTACTGCTGTTGTGGCCAATGCTCTCCCTAACCTTACGGCTGCTTTGAGAACTCAGATCACCAATGACATCAGGAATGGTGTTGGATCTTCAGGTGGTGGTGGTGGTGGTCATGTTATACCCCATGGAATTCATGTTTGGATCGAAAGGTTTACTAAGTTAAAGTCGTTTGCGTTTCGGTCTGCTGCCACTCCTGCCGAGGCAGAAGACTGGATTACGCATATGGAGAAGTTATTTCAATTTTTGGGTTGTCTCGAAAATTTCAAGACTCGTCTTGCTGCGTTTAAACTAGAGGGTGATGCACTGAGCTGGTGGAAAGCTCATTTGCGTACTCAGGTTGGAGGCGATGCTTTTGCCGATACTTGTACTTGGGTTGCTTTTCGTGAGATCTTTTACAACAGGTATTTTCTGGCATCTAAACATCAACGTTATGAGCATGAGTATGTATAACACCCTGTGTTTTCAAGTCATTGACGACGTCGATAAATCCACAATGTACCTTTTGTATTGTACGCATTTACTTTAAATCATAAATGTTAAGCTAAATCGCGTAAGCTAAAAATTAGCGTTCAATGTAAACGGGCATCAAACGATTAAACGTTTGCATCATGCAAGTATTAAATAATTATTTTGAGAATAATTATGGTCATTGTTCATTTATTTTTATCGGTTACGTAAGTTAAATACGTTTCGCGATAAATTACGTTTAGGCACTCCCAGAACCACCAAAACTTTTTCTACGCTTCAACAATTACCCACATTTATACCCAATACATAAAAACTACAAAAATATATCATGTATATCATTTATATGCCGAAATCATAGCCATTTATACAAAGTTATATAAAGAAAATCTTACCACTTTGGTCAATGTACAACATAACTCATTAATACCTAGCCATAACTTGTCTATTTGACCAAAGACTATGACCATGACCATCCTTAAAACCCTCTTTGTGCTCCCTTGACTAGTCATACAAATGTGTAGGTCTTTGGTTTAGGATCTGACTAGCCTTTGTAAGACTATAGATAACTTGGATAAATCCAAATCAACTATATGAGAGACACTAACTATGAAACTCAAATGTTAATGCGGAATCTTAACACAAGAGTAAAGAAGAAACGATAATACTAATTTACTATAAAGCTCTATGCTTCTATTGATTTTCAAAATGAACTCGTACATATCATTGTGCCTTAGGGTTCCTCTTATACACCAAGGAAACCCTAATGGGCTTTACAACCGTGTAAAAGGATAATACATATCCTTTCCTAAGATATCTCCTAAGATATCTCTAAGATAACTATTACTATTTTGTTTCATAAACAGACTTAACTATAAACAGAATTAACTATGACCAGTACTAACTCTAGTACTGCTATACTCTACCAGTACTAACTTAGTACTGCCAGACTTAACTTAGTACTGCCAGTATTAACTCAATACTAACAGAACTAACTATAACTACCAGACTTAACTGTTATACTACCAGTATTAAGTCTATTACAATCTATTTTCCCAACAATCCTCCCCTAACTTGATCTTCACTTGTGAACTTCAAGTTTCTTCAAAACATTCTTGAACTTTACTTTAAACATTTTAAGCTTCCTGAGGATGTTGTAAATAGAATTCTTCAAGCTGTTCTTGATCTGCAATACTTCAAGTCTTCTCTTTTTATCTTTGCAGCAACTATTCTTCATATCAGCAACATTGACAATATGTACATCAAATCATCTAGTTTCAGTCTATTCTCATCACTTCCAGGTGTGTTAACTCCTGTGAGAGGTGAATCATTGAAAATTTTAAATGGATTTGATGTCTCTTTACCAGTTAGCCATTAACTCTGGAGTAGTCAGTCCTTTGGCCACCAGAAAGGTGTATGTCCATAATTAACTGAAAACCATTTCAACTCTCAGTACTTAAAACATTAGTGAGTTGAATACCATATGGTTTTTGGCAAACCATTACAGCCATCAACGGATTTGATATGCCTTTACCTGTAGCCGTTTGCTCAGGGCTAGTCAATCCTTTGGCACCTAGAAAAGGTAAATTCCATGGTGGATTGATAACCATGTCAACTCTTTGTACATGAAACTTGGTGAGTTGATAAACCATCCACTTTTTGGTAAAGTGTCAACCATCTAATATGATTTCAATTGTCTTTACCATAAGCCATAAATCTTAAGGACTATTAATGGGTTTTTCTACAGCATTTACCACAAGCCATAAACTTGTGGGCTAGCCAACACTACACTTAGACAGATATTGTGAGTTGAAACCATGACAACTTATTTGGCAGTTGTCAACCAAAAACAGATTTGAGAATAACTTTTACCAAGAGCCTTTGTCTCTGGACAACAGTTGTCTTATGTTGATTCGTACATGTTAAACTGATAACCATTTGTTGTGTTAGTGCATAGCACCTCCACCAAGTGTTATCCTTCTCATCTTCTATCCTAGGCTTTCAACCTTACAAACTTCACTACTTTCTAATGCCAGCTTGTTTTTCCATCATTTTCAACAATCTATAGCAATCCTCATTCATCTTTCCATCCAAAAGCTTCATTTTTAACATAGTTTGACATACCTCAGCAGATAAAGGATACTTTCTTTCAGACAACATATACACTTCCATAGATTCTAAGTTCAAGCAATGTACCCTACAGGTATCATAATATCTCCAACTTATAATCTTTTGCTGTCCTAATTCACTCCATATAGAATCTGTGCTAAGAGGTTCTTCAAACATAATTCTTAAACATTTCCAAAATCCCTTCTCTAACTTATCCTCTGGCCCATCCAACCCATATCTATTCATTACAATCCTATACAACTCAGTAAGATCATCTCTAGATATAGATTTCAACATAGCACCAAAATTAATATAGACTATATCTGTTCCATCTTCCCTAACAATTTGGTACACTCCTTTTTCTCCTTGCTTAATAATCTATAGGTAAGCTATCACTAGGTGATTTTCATAAGCCTTTTTACAGGAACATGATTAATTAAGAGTTCAGTACCTGTGGTAGACTCTTCTTGCTCACCAACATCATCTGAATCTTCAGAGTCATCTATATCAACACTTGTATGCATTCCTTTCCTAGCCATCTGTTTTCTTCTCTTTCCAGACTTCTTTTTGCAAAGGGTCTTCTTACAGATGAATATGATTTTGAAAAATCCCTTCTTTGATTCATTTGATTCATCTGTGGTCTTTTGGGACTTGAACTGTTTGAGGTTTTGTGAGTTACTGGCTGTTTAGATCTAACAGTATTAACTTTAGGACTAACAGCATTAACTTTAGGCCTACCAGAATTAATATTTGTCCTACCAGTATTAATATTAGGCCTAACAGAATTAAACTTTGGCCTACCAGCATTAAGTTGTACTGATCTAGGAACAAATTGATTAGCATGATTAATCCTGTTTGCATTTGTCCATACTGGTTTTGCCACCCCATTACCAGTATTAACAACCCTCTTAACCTCAGCTTCCCTAGCCATTTTCTTTTCATAATAGTCACAATCTTTAATCAAATGACTTAGACTACCACAAACAAAACATTTCTTCTTTGTAAAAGAGTAACCTTCCCCTAGTTCTCTTTCCATCATGTCATTCCAACTCTTCCTATTAACTTTATGTGTTTCTTTATCTTTGAGTGGTTGCCTAGGAGTTTTTATGTGTGAGACACAACTAGGTTCAACTTCTTTTGCTTTTGGAGCAGACACATCTTTTTCATTTGTTACTTCCAACCTTGACTTAGACATCTCATTTGGTTCACTTAAACTTTCTGATTCAGTTTCAAAAGAGTGCTCAGAAATATTTTCACAAGATCCTTTACTGTCATTGGATTGACAGGAAGAATGCTCAAAAGTACTCTCATCTGACACACTAATTTCAGGTTGTTGAGGACCCTTCTTACTATAAACATACAAGGTATCATCAATTTCCTCTTGTGGTATAGGAGTATAATCTCCACTTAAAGGAGGTGGGACACCTTTAAAATCATTGGTCTTTGTAAATCTATTGTATGAGGGCTTTCCTATTGAATCCTCTTTTGAACATTTAAAAACTGAAAATTTCATTTCTTCCACATAACTCAGAACCTCATCATTTCGATTTTTATTTCATACCCTAAAGCCAATTTTACTAGTTGAACTCAAGCAGAATTTAATAATTTCTCAAGATTCTTGGAAGAATCTTCCATGAATTCTACATTTTATGCAACTGTCCCTTACTTAAACACCTCTCATCCCTAATCCTCCTATAACTATTAAGATTTTTCATCTTTTTCATGTATGTCATTAGCTTTGAAATGCAAGCTTTCAATTAGAGAAAGTTGCTGTTTTTGAGAAGTAACAAGTTGAGCTTCTAGTTTCTTAACAGCTTGAGTATATGCAAGTATTTGTGCTTCTTGATCACCTAATTGACTCATTTGTTCATCATACAGAAGTTTAAGCTTATTATATGAATCAATGCAAGTTTTAGAAGCACAAAATTTTACCTCATTGCTTGAGCTTGATAGCCATAAAGTGCATGATTTGTCCTCTCAGCTCAGTATGTTCTCCCTAATTGACAACCCATCATCCCATTTCACAAACCATTGATCTTCCTCTTGCTTCCCAGCTTCTTGTTGTTGATAAAGAGACTCTCTCTTCTTCTTTCCATCATATGTCCCCTTTGCTGTACATTCCCTAGCAAAGTGACCAGTATTGTGACAATTGAAACACTCAAGCTTCTTTTTGTCAAAGCCAACAGGAGTTTTTCCATCCACACGAACTCTCCTTCCTGTTTTCTTATAGAACTTCTTCATTCGAATAGCAATCATTGCTATTTGCCAATTGATGTCCATCTCTTCAATATCTACATCATCAATTTGTTCCAAATCTTCATGAAGTAAATCCAAATCCTCTGTTTGTTTGGCAAAGAGGGAATAGATTACTTCATCAGCAAAACCAGCAAGAACTTCTTTTTCAGGGACATTGGTTGAAGAAGTAGAAGGAGTGCAAGTACTGTATGCACCAGAACAACCAGACTTAACCTTATTAGTGCTGCTTTTGCTTTGTGAAACAAAAGCAACATTTTGAGCACTTGAAGATGTTTTTGAAGCACCCTGAATTTCTTGCTCAAATACTCTAAGATTATTGTACAAATCATCAATTGATAAATTATCAATCTCAGGATTAGTTCTCATAGTCATTGCCAGATTAGACCATGCTGAAGGCAAAGATCTAAGAAACTTATGATTTGCATCTTCTGTTGATACCTCAGCACCATGAGCTTCCAATTGAGAAAGCAACTGTTGAAACCTGTCATATCCTTTTTCTAGTCCTTCAGAATTGGATATTTTAAATGCTTTAAATTGTTGTTTGAAAACAGCCTTTTGCATCTTCTTTGAATTAGCATTACCACCAAACCTAGTTCTGATGGCATCCCAGATCTATTTAGCATCATTCATTCCATGAAATCTTCTCATATGTTCTTTAGGAATGGCTATCAACAAAATATTCTTCGCCTTTCTCTCCTTCTCAACGGCTTGAATCTCTGCAGCAGTAACTGGTGAAAGTACTCGAACAACACCATCCTTTCCAATTGAAATTCTCTTCTTGGAGTTACCATTCTGAATTACCTTCCATACTTCATTGTCAATGTACTCAAGGTAATGCTCCATCTCCATTGCCCATATGTCATACTCCTCCTTCTTCAGAATTGGGAGTTTGATGTTTGAGATAGCAGTAGTTTGGGGAATCATTGGTTGTGGTTGTTTAGGTGCATCACCAGTGTCTGATGCATTTTCATGGTTGGATTCTTCACCATCACTGAGATGTTGTGAGAAATCGTCATTGGCAGGGTTAGACATTTTGTATAGAATTGTATGAGAGTGTTTGTTTGTGATCTTGTGATTCTTCTTTCTCAGAGTCCCTCTAAAGGCTCTGATACCACTTGTAGGTCCTTGATTTAGGATCTTACTAGCCTTTGTAAGATGATAGACAACTTGGATAAATCCAAATCAACTATATGAGAGACACTGATTATGAATTATCAAGTGTTAATGCGGAATCTTAACACAAGAGTAAAGAAGAAACGACAATACTAATTTTCTATAAAGCTCTATGCTTCTATTGATAATTCTCAAATGAACTCGTACATATCATTGTGCCTTAGGGTTCCTCTTATACACCAAGGAAACCCTAATGGGCTTTACAACCGTGTAAAAGGATAATACATATCCTTTCCTAAGATATCTCCTAAGATATCTCTAAGATAACTATTACTATTCTGTTTCATAAACAGACTTAACTATAAACAGAATTAACTATGACCAGTACTAACTCTAGTACTGCTATACTCTACCAGTACTAACTTAGTACTGCCAGACTTAACTTAGTACTGCCAGTATTAACTCAATACTAACAGAACTAACTATAACTACCAGACTTAACTGTTATACTACCAGTATTAAGTCTATTACAATCTATTTTCCCAACATTATTGAAAAACCATAATTTCCTCTAAAGGGATTTTTAGAAACAAAAGGGATGAAATTGGCAATGTTATAAAAAACAAGGCAAGACTTGTAGCTTAAGGCTACATGCAAGAAGAAGGTATAAACTATGATGAAACCTTTGCTCTGAAGCAATTAGGATCTTTCTTGCCTTTGCCACTTACATGAACTTCATAGTTTATCACATAGATGACAAAAGTGCATTCCTAAATGGAAAACTAAAAGAAGAAGTTTATGTTCAACAACCTCTAGGTTTTGAGAGCAGTGAGTTCCCAAACCATGTTTGCAAATTGGATAAAGCCATTTATGGACTTAAACAAGATCCAAGAGCACTGTATGAAAACCTCTCAACCTTCCTCACTGAACACAAGTTTGTAAGAGGAAAAATAGACAACACATTGTTTGTCTACCAAACCAAAACTGATGTTATTTTGGTTTGAATCTATGTTGATGATATCATTTTTGGGTCAACCAACACAAAGTTGTGCAAACAGTTTGCTAAACTGATGACTTAAAATTATGAAATAAGCATGATGGGTGTCCTCACCTATTTCCTTCGATTTCATATTAAACAATCTGAAAGAGGCATTTTAATCAACCAATAAAACTATGTCAAAGATCTGCTAAAAAAGTATAACATAAATGGTTCATCCGTGAAAACTCCAATGGTACCCTCCTAAACTTAGGACATGATCTCAATGGCAAAGCTGTAAATGAGACTTAGTACAGATGTATTATTGGATCACTAATGTACCTAACTGCAATCAGACCTGACATTCAATTCTCAACATGTCTTTGTGCAAGATATCAAGTAAAATCCTAAGGAATCTCACCTTATTATTGTTAAGAGAAATTTTAGGTACCTAAAAGGTACTCCCGGTCTTGGTCTTTGGTATCTAAAATGTTCAGGTTTTGACCTAAAAGGATACTCAGAATCTAACTATGCTAGATGCAACATGGATAGGAAAAGCACTTCAAGTACTTGTAAATTGCTAAGAGGCAAACTTGTGTACTGAAGTGCTAAAAAGCAGCAATATGTAGCTATGTCTTTAGCTGAAGTTGAATATGTAGCTACTACTGGATGTTGTGCCAATATACTTTAGATGAAAAGTCAACTCAGTGATTAACAATGTATATGAGAAGGTGCCTATATTTTATGATAACACAAGTGCTATTGCAATTTCAAACAATCTAGTTCTAAACTCAAGAACAAAGTATATGGATATCAGATATCACTTTATCAGAGATCGTATCATAAAAGGGGCGCCATTGAATTGCATTTCATTCCCACTTAATATCAACTTGCAAATATCGTCATCAAGCCTCTAGAGGAACCAACTTTCCAAATATTAATAGTTGAACTAGGTATGCTGAACATAGATGGCTCAAAACATGCACCCTCAAATGATTTATCAAATGAAAACTAAAGGGGTTCAACATCTGTCAAAACTGAACAGGTGCGCCAAGGATCTAAGTTTCAAGTATTTATAAACAGGTGCGCCAAGGATCTAAGTTACATCCGGTCTAGTATCACGTCAGTGACTTAGTGACCATCCACTTTAAATACTATTCAGTTTGTATCAAGTGTTTGTAAACTGACAAGTGCACCAGCAATCTAAGTTACATCCGGTCTAGAGTAATCAAAACCGCGCCAGTGACTTAGTGACCATCCGCTTTAAGCTTATGAATATCTAATACTTGTCCATTAGTTCAACATAACATAACACGAAACCTGAACCTAGTTCAGCTTTTTCAAAAATCAATCAAAGGGTCAGTTTTCAAAGAAAAAGATATTTCTAAAATTAATATATTTTTCATTAAGTAACTTTTTTTTATCAAAGAAGTTACTTACTTTTAATATTATTAAAAAAGTCTATTTAAACGTTAGAATGACCTCATACTTTCTATCACCTACTTTTGTAGTGAACAAACGGTTGTTCACTGTTCTAGGTGTCAAAAAAGCATCCTGCTAACTCTTATTAAATGCAATGTTTAGCACACGTTCAAAACAAACCCTAAAAACCTTTCATAATCTTTGTAACTTCTAATGGCAGTTATCAACTTTTTGAAAAGTTTCAAAACATTACCCAATCAAACCTTACATAAATAACATAACATCATACCAAAACAATTCACTTTAACAGTTTTACAATCCTCTCATCATAAACACACACACAACACACACAAAAAATCAAAACATCAAACCCTAACAAGAACAATAATGGTAGATGAACAAAACCCACAACAACCACCACCATAAACACCACCAACACAACAGGATCAACCAGAATCACCTGGCACTCCTATTCCATATGAATCTGCTCCATAAGTTGATTTTAGTCTTGATCAAATCAACATCAAACCAAATAATGAGGTTGCACTTCTTTACCCTGAACATAATAACTCAGCCTACTTCAAAGTAATGTCTGATTTCATTTCTAAGTGCTACCTTAGGAGTTCCTTCACCAAACAACCTTCCTAACAATACAAGGAATACCTTGTTGAGTTTTGGTACACTACCAAAATTCTCCCAAGAACCAACAAGGTTTGGTTTTCAACTCCTATTAGGAGCACACAAGGAGAAGTTGGGGTCAACTCCTTTAGGAATGCCATTAAGGCAAACTACCTCTGGCACTCAAGTAAGTATGATGAACCACCTACCCAAGAGTTGGTTAAACAATGGTTTCCAACTATTGGTATAATGGTCTAATTGAATCCACATGCACTCTCAAGAAGAGTTTTCTTCTTCTTAGGTGGAGGTTGTTGATGGCCCAAATAATTTAGTGTCTAGGGGGTAAAACTGGTGGGTATGACCAAACTTCAAACAATGAAAAGGTCATCCTATACATGAGGTTTTTCTCTTTGTTGCTGGAGCATAAGATGGAAGGTTATGGAAATGATAAAGTCACACCAATCCTCACTCAAACCTTTAGTATCCTGATGACATCAAATAACGTCTAATTATTAACATCATTTATTCCATCTATATTGCTCATTTTATATTATTTTATATAAGATTTTGATACTTAATTGCTTTATGAATTTTAGTTATTATCGAGCAATCAACGAAAGATGGAGAAAAAAACTTGTTTTGGAGCATAAACGAAGAAGTTCAAGAAAGTCTACTAAATCTGAAGAATATAACGTATAATTCTAGACAGATACTCCATATCCCAAGACTTAGATGAATTTAAGACCATTGACTGAATTTGAAAAATACGTCATATCCACATCAGCAGATACGCCGTATATGAAACTTTGGTCAAATTTTAGAACAAGCACATTTACACTCAATACGTCACATCCAAATATCTAAATACGTCATATTGAGAGGCGGTTAAGGATTATTCCAGAATATAATAATCATAGAGCCCACACTGAAGACCCTCGATACGCCGTATTGGACCTCACCAATACGCCGTATCGACCAGATTTTCAAACTTATAAATAGAAAACCTAGCATTCGGTTTTTAGTGTACAAGAAGAAGTTTTTAACCACCAACTATGATTCTCAGATGATTTTAGAAGACAAGAAGGTCCTGCAAGTGCATTAATTCCATAGGAAAACTCTTGTAATCATTATACTCTGCAATAATCGTCCGGTTAGCGTATTGTTCTTTATGAATTCTACTTTAATCGTTCTGAATATGATACTGTGTATTATTACAACGATTATTGGCTAATGCCTATAGGTATTAGCCACGTTTATAATTTGATGTTTTGATTCATTTATATCGAATGTTTACTCGTCCGTTGCATGTTGATTATGTCTATCACTTCATACCCGTTTATTGCTTGATTATGTTTTCATCTATCAATCAACTAGATCTAAGATTATAAATAAAGCGCTATAACTTAATCATTATTTGAGCTATAGGCTAGAGTCCAGGATAGATACTACATACATCAATAGGACTATAAATAAAATCCTGTTTCGACCTTTGGTTAAGTGAATGGTAGACTAAGGTATCTTAGGACTACAAATAACGTTATATTTCCTTTGGTAGTTAAGTGGATTGTATACTACCAGTATATAGATAACTATTGGGCTTAAGTTGAAAAAGCCTCGATGAGCTATGTTTCAATATTGTCACCTAGATAGATACAATTGATGGTGTGAACTTTATGCGGGTTTGGTTGATTGTGACAGGATTAACCATTAAACGAACCTAGATTTTAGAGAGAAGTACCACCTAACTTAGGAATGATATACCACCAACGAAAGAAGTACAATCATTGCACACATAGACAATTCATACATCTTATTTAAATAAACTTGGTTAATACTTTTTCCTTACATAAATGCTTGACCTCTTCTTTATCGTTTGTTTATCTACTTGTGTGTGTTATTTGTCTCATTATTAATTTGGATTAAACCAAAACTCGTGCCAGTCTCTTAGGCTGAACCCCTTCCCCATTTACGTTATTTAGGTTAAATTAGGATTAATTAGAACTAACTTAGATAATTAAAATACTAATAAATTAAGTATTAACGCTCACTCTAGTGATCGACACCCTACTTACCGACGAACCTACAATCGATCGAGTACACTGCCAGTTAGTGTTAGTTAATATGTAAAGTCAACAAAATATAAATAGTAAAACTTGATAATATAATTACCTATACTAAATGACACATCAAGTTTTTGGCTTTGCTGCGGGGAGTGAAAATTGTTTAATACTTGTTTATTGGTATTTTAGATTAGATTTTGTATCTTTAGCTTAGTTTTTATTAGTTTGTTATTATGTGTTTTAGTTGTTAAGTGTTGTTGTGTTTTTTATTTGTTTTTCTGTATTTTTGACACTTGCTGTTTACTTTCTGTTCAAATACACGATACGACGTATTCATCCCCTTGAATACGGCGTATCCACTTTTCAAAACTTATACAACGTATTCGACATCAAAGATTAATATTGTGTATTCATTCTACTAAATACGTTGTATTAACCGTCTGATATAGCAGTAGTTTTAATTTTTCGTATTTCGTATTCGTGTTTAGTTTTCTGTTTTCTCTTTCTTCTGAACTTATCCTACTAACGATTTTTTGATTCTTTTCAGTAGCTAGAATAAAGGAAATAACAATTACATAATACTTGGCCAAGGAAGAAAGAAGATGGCAAAACAAAGCATGGATTCATCTTTAGAAAAGTTGTGGTATTTGGCGGATAAGGATGATGAGGAAGAGACTTATGTTTTTGACATGAATGAATTTTAAGCTATCCAAATTCATAACTACCTTTCATCAAAATCTGAGGGGACTCAGGAATCATTGCACTCCACTCTTGATGAAAAATATGATGCTATTGCGCGTGATTTTTCACCTGAACTAGAACTCTTATTGGCATCCGAATCACACACTGTTGTTCCTGTTTGTTCTCTGCATACTTGTAAGGAAGAATACAAGGTAGAATCTAAAGTGTTCGACCTGCTTAAGATTGATGTTGATTTGTTCACTTGACGCTCAGGATCTTCCCTTTGTTGAAGCTGTTTCTTTATGATACAATTGTATTGCATACGAGTCATGACATTTATAGGGAATTAAGATCTATGTAAGCTTTCTCCACATGTACATGTACTATGTTGCATGGTATTTTAAGATTCAAAGGATTTCCTCCTATGATAATGGGGTTTCTCAAGAACAAGGACGGAATCGGGGTGCACATCAGGTACTTATGGTATGCTAATTTGCTCCTAGTTGGAAATCTATCAAAGTACTTTACTCTTAATTTGTAGAATATTAGTAATCTCTAACAACAAGAACTTGAGAGATAAAGTAGGAAGGAAGGAAGTATTTTAGAGAGAGAAAGACAAGAACATGAAATGCAATACTATGTGAAAAATATAACCAACCAACCAACCATCTCTCCAAGGCATGGAGAGGTGTATTTATACTTATAAATGGCATGTGGGCTTAGGCTTGCATGGACTAATCCATGGGCCTTTGCTAACTAACTGTGTAAGTTTCCAAAAACTGCTTAACGAGCTAATGACTGTTATCTATGGAAGTGACCGACACTTTTATGTTTCTAACAATATCCTCCTAAGGGAGGTCACTCCGTTTTACAAAAACTTAAACCTAGCATACTATGCTTTATCTTTAGTCTTGAGCTCGTTTAACTTCGATCATTAACTTATGATTTGATGTAGTGATTATTGACTTTAGGTTTGAGCTTGTTTCCTTATCTTGACTTGAATGTGATCTTGAACACCTTGAGATCATCAACCAAGTATAATCTCTTTATGTCATCTTGTAAACTTTGCCATCTTGTGAGCTTATGACTTCTGGACCGACATGCTCATACCTTTCTTGATTGTTGACTTGAAAAGCTTTAATATTGCATCTTTCTTAAAACTTTTTAACTTTAACACTTCGTCACTTCGAGAAAGACTTTCGGTATTAGTGTAACGGAAACTTCTTAGAAATTCTTTGAATTTAATACTTCGTCACTTCAAGAAAGACGTACGGTATCAGAGTAGCAAAAGTCTTGAACATGTACTTGAGATTTCATGATGTCTTTATGGTTGTCGGTCGGGTATGAGCATGTGGTTATGAATCTTGTGAGGGAGCTAGAATCAGGAACCTTCACCTCCATCTTTAAGTATCCTGCATTAAAACAGTTAGCAATAAAGCAGAGGGACGAATATGGATTTGTCATTCGCCTATGTTTAGTTGGAGTAACCTTCGAATCTGTGAGGATCGACCTGTGATCAGGTAGATTCAATTTAAGAAGAATCTCCTTGACAGGATTTCTAGCTGAAGTATTGAGTCTCTCTAACAAGTGTGTATCAGATTCATCAAACTCAACATGTTCTCATTACCGAAACATCTCAAAGCAGACAACACGATAAGAGTGAACCAGCGAGTTACTATCTCACCGATTGAAATAAAAATTCATTTGAAAATCAATCAACGTGTCACTTGCTAAAATGGTTTTGTGACACATCGAGAATGTTAATCGTTTCAAAATTCATCATCAATCATCAATTCATAACCTGGAACAAGTTTGATTCTTATAGAATCGCACCATCATTTCTTTCTAGTTGTCACAAGTTTGATTTATATAGAATCGCACAAGTCACCTACCATGAGCTTGTTTGATGCTGGCTCAAGCAGGATTTCCATCTTTATTATGAATAATATCACTCGAATGTTCTGGCAAAATCACAAAGATAATGCGTAGGACTCTTAATATATATCTTGTTATTCACATTATGTGACTTAGCAAGCATAATTTTGACAAGTGTCCTAATGAGATTTATGGATGATCTCTTTTAGCTCTAGACTCAAAAGTGCACTTTGCTTTTAGTGATCGGAGGCTAGAGCAGACTGCCACCTTTTCAATATCAACTAACTCGGAGTGAGAAAGTTGATAGAAATACGTGTAATCTCCATGAGAAATGAAACAAGAGTATGTTGAGAGACCTTGAGTGGCTAGGGAGGGTTGTGCATAGCTTCACTGGGTCTATGACAGTCTTCAATGCCAGACAACACCTTAGTGTTTCTGACATTTTATGTATTGACCCGGTTTCTGCCTAAGTGTATGGAGGGCTTATTTCTTTTCATCCTTTATCCTTACAATTCTTTTTAATTCTTCAACCCCTTCAGCGCTTACTGAGACTTCATAACTAACACCTTGTTGGGTTTATTCCAGTGCTAGCTCCATCTTAGTCAGCACTCTTTACGATTATCACTTTTACTCCTTTTGTATCATACCTAAGGACTTCTACACTAACTAGTGGATATCCCTGGGTAGATCCCTCCGGTTCTGGTTGGATCATGGGATTTGAATACCTATGCCTAACCACCTTATAACTCCATAAATTGAAGTACTTGGTCGGTCTTTTGGGTATTCCATCACAATTAAAACCAAAATCATTGAAAAAATTTCAATCAAAGTGTTTGATATAAATATCAAAAGATTTACACTTTAAGAGTTTTTCATCATTACTAAAAGCTCCCCCTTAACATGTGCATCGTAATCGTAGTACATGCTAAGTGTGGAGTGCATTGAGTCCATTTTATACAATCACATTTCAATATAAATTAGATGCAGTTTAATCACATTTTCTCCTCTTATCCAAAATGTTAATCAGTTGATATTTTAGATATCAATTGGTTAAACGTTCAGGGACAAAATGTTACACAATATCTAATAGGAACATTATAATGCTCCCCCTCAATATTTAAGGGTATATAAGATAGTGCTGAGTACAATAATTTGTAGAAAAATTTTGAATTTACTAAGAAATTCTTGAAAATTATGTACTCGAGCACTCCTTATTATCACCATAAGTCTACACTACATATCTACAAGTTCACAAGTTTAAATTATTAACGAGATTCGTCCTGAGTGATGAGAACATCATATGATAGAATCATAGGGTTCTTTGTAGCAGCCGAAGGTCTCCTTTGTAAGGTCTTCCACCAACAAACATTTCCAGACTACGCATTAACCGTCTATCTTTGAGTTTCTTGTCAATGGCATTTATCATCACCCGAGCTCTCTGCTTATCTTGTTTGGTCCATTTTCTCTTTGGCAAATATTCCATCTGAATCCCAGTAGCAATATCATTGAGAGCTGTACGAACATGGTTTAGTGTGCCATCACTAAACTTGTAAAGCTCATCAGTGCGCATCAAACAATTTATGTCCATGTCATCTTGATATATAATGCCTTGGATATCAGGGTAAGCAGCGTAGGGAGTCATTTTCAGAGATCTGAACGGTATAAGTCTGGTCTTGAGAGGTTTATCTTCTTCTGGTAGCTTTTAACTGCCAGTTGTAGATCCTCCATACATTCTTGAATGACAATGCGTCTTGTGTACATTCTCAAAGTCACATTTAGTGCAAACCGTTCATCCAAATTGAGGTTGGTCAGTTTTCCTTGAATAATAAGAAGTAACATATCTTCAATGTCTTGGCGACGAAGTCTTTTGAAGTCTCCTTCTCAAAACTTGTATAGCTGATCATCCTGTATTGGAATAATAATCTCTTCTAAATGTTTGTAGCCAAAGAACTCCATGATCTTGAGACTGGTAACAGCAATTATCCTGTGTCTTGAGTAGACATCTTTTGAAGTTTCCATGTTGGTAGCATATACATAGAATGACTAACGTTTTGGACCCCAGTGATATGTTCCCTAGTAGGCATGCTTATCGTAGACAACTTGTACCGAGCTCCATATACTTATAGGAACTTTGTCTTCAATCCATTTAACATAACTGTGCTCAGCAGCCTTTGTCTTGGTAATTAAGGTTATGTATCTTTGACTTAAGCTCCCTCCTTTTAGATATTTGAGATGGTTATTGATGAAGTAATCAAAAAGGGATAACTTGACCACCTTGTGCATTCTTAATTAAAGAAAGGGGCTTGCTGAGATCACGGGGATACGATCTTCCTTCAGGATTATGCCAATCTAACTGATCATGAGTAGCTTTGAATACTTCTTCTAAGTGGTATTCTAATTCCACTACACTCTTGCATGTGCCTTTCATGAGATCATATGTTGGACCGGTCAATACAACTTGATTCAGATTGTTAATCTTGAACCGATTCATGATAAAGGTAGAGAAGTTGATGGGAGTAGCTAGAAACTCATTAAACAAGGATTGCATGCCTGAAGCTTGAGCCAGCTGAGTCATCCATGATGGAGGAGGTCGGTCATTAACAGTCTTTGTTTTGTTTCATTCACGATCAGGAGTTTGAGAGCCTGGTAGATTCTACAGTCGTGCATCAACATCTGTTACCTCTCTTGCAGGCGATACATCATCATTTCCTATGTTAAACTCTTGATGTGATAGTTTTTCCAAATCATCAACCCTTATACCATGCTCCTCTGCTTGAGTAGACTTGCCTGATGATTTTGGTTGAGTTCTGGTTGCATCTTTGGAAGAACTTGTAGACTTAGACTCCTTATAAGTTGCTTCTTTTGATGACTCTTCCTTGCCTGATCTCCTTCTTTTCGTCCCTCGGTTTAATCCAGCAGAGGGTTCTTCATCTTTGTCTTGATCATCACTTCCTCTCTTTAGGGTCACAACATCACCATAAAAAGCAAAGAGGTATTTGTTCAAGTTATACGATTCGATCAATGCATTGTAAAGATTTTTCTAAATGTCTGATCTGTTCATTGATTTATTTTCATTAATTTTGTCGATGAGAATCTTCTTTAACTCGAATTCTGAGAGAGATGCCGCTGCAGCGTAAGATGTCTGAGGTTGATTAGACGATCTAGCTAATACTTCAGCTCCTAGAGATTATGTGACAAACTTCTCAACCTTTGGCAAGATCTTGGATACTTTAGCTTTAACCTGAGCTTTAACCTGATCCTTGATTATGGCCTTAATATTTGATTTTATCTGGTTAAGAAATTCTTCATTCTCAGCTTGAGCTTCTTCTCTGAGCTTGTTTGATTTTAGCTGAATAGCCATATTCACTTCATCTTTCATCTTAAATGCAAGGTAGTTATCAACAATGCCTAGAATAGATGATACAACTTCACCAAATTGATTGGTTTGTTTGAGCTCAGACAGTTCAGTCTCTAATGAGGAAACCCTTTGTTGAAAACCAAATAGAGATGCAAAGTTAGGGATATTTAGCAAGGTTGTTACTAGAATAGTTGTTGTTGTGGAATCATGTGTTTGTTGTTGAGGTTGAATGATTAGAATGGGTGTTTGAGGAATTGTAGTGTCAAAAGAAGGTGTCGTAGTAGTGACGGAAACTGATACATTGACAGGAATATTAGATTGAATATTTAGATTTTAAATCGAGTCGATACCTGTGTCTGGAGTTGGATTCATGAATTTAGACACCAAGTCAGATGAAACAGAGGAGCTTTGTTGTTGCACTACTGGAAGTTCAGTAGTGAAAGTTACGTGAACATCTTCCTTTTCTTGATTAAGTTGAGCATCCGTCATTTCAGCATCTCGTCTTTCCAGGTTGAGGTTCAAGTCTCCGTACAGTTCCTCATCTTCTTCATCTTCTTGTTCTCCTCCCATAACATTATCATCATCCTCTTGATTTTCTTCTTCTTCTATAATTTCATAATCAAGTGGTGTTGAAACCATCTGATCAGAAGACATGTCATCATCATCATTTGCTTTTTCTTCTTCATGATCATCTGCTTTGTATGTGAACAAGTTTGGGTGAACAAAATCATCTCCGTCATTATCTGATTCTGTTTCTCCACTGACATTCTCTTGATCATCATCTTCATCATCATTGTCATTTTCACTGTCATGCTCATCATTGTCTTCGTCATCCTCTCCTTGATAGTATGTCCAAGATTCTTCTTCACTCTCTGATCTGTATTCGGGTACATCGAGAACCTCTAGTTTGTCACCAGCTCCTTTATTTATACCAGATATGTTTTGTTGCTGCTCATTAGGAACCTTTGACTGAATGTCAACTCCATCACCTAAGCCACTTGTGTAAGAGCTGTGAGTTTGTATCTTGCTCCTTTCAATAACAATCTTCATCTGTTGAGCTTCAGTCAAAGCAACCTCAGATAGAACCGTTAGACCTTTTGACTTTGTTGCAGATTGCTTCTTCTTGGCAGGTTTATCTCCTTTAGCTAAGGTCTTGATTCTTTTACCTTTAGAAGCTTGAGTAGACTTCATCTTGGGAGATGATTCAGAATCATATTTCTTCTTTGTAGTTTTTGGTTTTGGAGTCATTTCACCAGTAGCATAAGCACGGTAAGTCATGTAGGATTTGGACTCTAACATAGCTTGATTGGTCAAGTGCTGAGGGAGAATAGCAACGTATACTTATGTGTCCTGAGGTTTAGAAATGACTCTTATTGTGGTGAACATGAAGTCATCCCTGGCATAGTGCCAAAACATCTTGTTTCTCCTTGGGATTCCCTGATCCTTTGCCATGAAGTAGTCTACAATGACTTTGGTGAATCATGGATAGTACATGTCATTGTTCTTCTTAGAATTTTTGTTTTCCACTTAATACACTAAATCTTCCCACAGCAAGTAGACATAATCAATAGTCTTGTTATGATACATTCCCCAAAGAATTTAAGCATGTGACAGTCGAAGACTCTCTAGAGTAGTAGTTTTTCCACATAGACACTTGTTGATTATGGCAGCAAATGATCTCCATGGTTGATACATGTGATTGACGTTGACATCAAATAAAAACTTGATCTCCCTGGTGTGTCCAAGGTCTCTAATAAAAGATAGGATCTCCTCTTCAAGTGGGGGTTCTTTAAATATCTGACCAGGGAGTTTAGGGCAAATCTTGAGCATATATCTGAAGTTGTCAACGTTAACAGTGTGACTTTTGCCATTCAACTTGAAACAAAGTAAAGAATTATGTCTGGAGACAGTAACCCAGAACTCTTGCATGTATATTTCTGGTACATCAGCAGAGATCTCAAATGCATTGTAGAATGGAGTGAGTTTGAGAGCATCTAATGCCACTTGAAGAGTAGGTTCCTTGGAATTAAGAATTGAGCTTAGTCGAAGATTGCTTTTCCCTATCTTAAGACGGTTAACAGGGGTGACTAATTCATCTTCTAGTGCCTGTTGCTGAGCTCTTGTAGTATCCATGATTCTGCTAAGATAGGATCAATACAGTTTATGTACAACCAATTTTATACAATATACTATAGAGACCTATTGAGTGAGCACGTAAAGTTGATTCGTGATGTAAACGTTTCTTAAGAGTTAGGAACTTTAAGACTTTTTGCACTTATTAAGATCTATCCATTTAAAATGATAACTTAAGCTAACTTAAGTTGTTTTAGAGTGAATAATTAACCAAGTTTAATTAATACTCTAATTAAGATTTTTAAATCGCCTTTTAAATTGAAAATTTGATCTTAAGTGTTTTGGGTCTTGGAGGCAAACATGATTTCTAAGGAAGAAAACTAGTTGTTCAGATCCTTAGTGATAAAATTGTTTGGTTCCTTAAGTAGACTAGTTGTTCGGTTCCCAAAGGACATGCAGTTGTTCGGTTCCTTAATACACTGAGTTGTTCGGTTCCTTAGTACTTTAAGTTGTTCGGTTCCTTCTAACTTTAGGGTTGTTCGGTTCCAAGTAACATCAGTTGTTCGGTTCCTGCTATCAGCTAAGTTGTTCGGTTCCTAATAACAACAGTTGTTCAATTCCTGCCATCAACTAAGTTGTTTGGTTCCTAATAACACTAGTTGTTTGGTTCCTGCTATTAACTAAGTTGTTCGGTTCCTAATAACAACAGTTGTTCGGTTCCTTCTATCAACTAAGTTGTTCGGTTCCTAATAACACTAGTTGTTCAGTTCCTACTATCAACTAAGTTGTTTGGTTCCTAATAACACTAGTTTTTCAGCTCCTACTATCAACTAAGTTGTTCGGTTCCTAATAACAATAGTTGTTCGGTTCCTGCTATCAACTAAGTTGTTTGATTCCTAATAACACTAGTTGTTCAATTTCAAAACAGATTAAGTTGTTCGGTTCACCAAGAGTGCATGTTGTTCGATTCTAAAAGATAACATGTTGTTCGGTTCATTGTTAACATTTCGCAATCAAGTCATTTTTAAGCATTCAAACTTGATGTACTAGCATTTAAATCACAAGAACTACGCTTAGGGACATGATAACAACGTGAATCCACATAATCATCAATAGCATACACAAAACGAGCACATTTAACCATTAACGCACATTTATACAACACACTACAATCAAGGGCATGTTTTAATGATTCAAACACATTCAAGAATGCTTAAAATAGAATTCCCACACAAAACCCGTTAACATATTACATTGAAACTCAAAAACCCAAATTTTCATGCAAACAATTAATCATATTCGATTCATATTTTAAGCATACATAAAACCGAGTTAAACTAGTACATTACACACCAAAAACTACAAAACCCCTTAACTAATTTGGATTTTTAGCCAGTTTGATTTTCAAGAACCCTAATTTGAGAATTAGGGATTTTAAGATCAGAAATGGATGAAAACCAAATTCCTTTGAGATGTTGGTAGGTTAGGTAATGTAGAACGATTTATATGATGTACCTTAGGCTTGAAAACGGCTTGAAATGACGGATGGATGGGTGGTGATCGTTTGTGGGAGAGGGAGGAAAAAAAATTCTAACTTAAGTATGTGTTTGTGTGTGTAAAGAGACGAGGTCGAGTGACGTTATAAAATGATTTTTGTTTTTGACACATTTGGCCCCTCAAGTTTCAATACCCTTTATTTTGCATAGATAAGTTTTATAAGGCATTTATAAGTTAAACAAATAACACAATTAGTCCCTAATGTTTATACTATCATACCTATAGACTTAATTTTGCAAAATATTCCCTAAAGGCTTAAAAAAATAACATATAAGGCACACATAAGCTAAACTTAATTAACTTTCCTTAAGAGAGATATTCCGTTATTATTTAAAACCTTTTTCTTTATGAGCATATTATTATTATGAAGAAGAAATTTGATATTTTCTCCCCCTCAAACAGTGACCTGTTTTCTATTTATAAAGCGGTAGTCATTGTTTGAGAAGTCAAATGTCTTAGAAAAAGCATTTTCTGATGACTTAATGTTTTATTTTTGAAAATCAAACACCATGAAATAAGATTTCTCTTATTTTAACACATAAGTGCACTGACACGTACACTCATGATAATATAGGAAGCACGGGTTGTGTTGCAAAGTAAACACAAGCCTTTGCATGGTCATAAAGTAGACCATGCCCGAGAATAAATTCCCGTTGAGAGGTTAAGTTTTCTTTTTGAAATACTTGCCTTTAAGATGATGATCGAGTTGCTATCTGAAATAATAGCAACTCATTTGGCATGTTTTGAAAAAAACTATTAAACTTCTGCTCGAACTTCATTTACAGCCTTGTATCATTATTGAATGACATTTCTAAGGCCGTAAATGTTATCGATTGTCAGAAGACATGCCATTATTACCTCTTTTTATATTTTTCTCATTTTTTTAATTTTTTCTTTGGTTTTATGAATTTTATATTTTTGTATTTTGTTTTTATAAAAATTTCTAAAAAATGAAAAATCTTTTTGGTTTTTATGGTTTTAATATATATACATATGATACAGGATATTTGAATAGGTACCACCACTATTCATCAACTTCATCTGCCAATTGTTTCAGAGTCTCTGGCGTAAAACTCCGGATTCCCAGCTTGTTGATAAGAAATTCAATTCTTTCTCTTGCAAGGGCTTTTGTGAAGATATCCGCCAGTTGATACTCCGTGTTGACAAAGTAAAGTTCAATCACCCTATTCTCAACATGCTCCTTGGTAAAGTGAAATCTGATGTCTATATGCTTTGTCCTGGAATGTTGAACATTGTTGCAGCTTAAGGCAATAGCGCTTTTGTTATCACAGTACATTGGAATTTTATTGAATCCAAGGCCATAGTCGGTAAGCTGTGATCTCATCCAAAGAATTTGAGCACAACATCCTGACATAGCAATATATTCAGCTTCCGTACATGATATCGCATCGCTTTTCTGCCTTTTTGATGACCAGCTTACAAGTTTATCTCCTAGAAACTGCATACTATCAGATGTGCTACGTCTTGTATCTTGACAACCAGCATGATCCGCATCTGCAAATGTTGTTAGAGCAATCAAAGAATCCTTTGGATACCATAGTCCCCAATTTATGATTCCTCTTAGATACCGAAAGATCCTTTTGACCGCATGTAAGTGCTTTTTGGTAGGCCGAGCCTAATACCGGGCACACATGCATATAGCAAATTGTAGGTAAGGTCTACTGGCTATGAGATAAAGGAGGGTGCCAATCATACCACGATAGTGTAATGGATGGGAGTATCCACTGGGTCACAAGAATCAAAACCGTATTTCTTTAAAGATTCAAGGGAATATTTTGACTGGTTAATAAAGATGCATCTGCAAATGCTGTTTGAGCAATATATAAGAATCCTTTGGATACCAAGTCCCCCGATTGACAGTTCCCTCTTAGATACGATAAAAAAGATCCTTTTGACTGCATGTAAGTGCTTTTCGATAGGCCAAGCCTGATAGGGCACACATGCATATAGCAAATTGTAGGTCAGGTCTACTGGTTGTGAGATAAAGGAGGGTGACAATCATACCATGATAATATGATAGATCAACTGCTTTCCCTTCTTTATCCTTATCCAGTTTGGATTTTCCACCATAGGAGTATCCACTGGGTCACAAGAGTCAAAACCGCATTTCTTTAAAGATATCAAGTCATATTTTGACTGGTTAATAAAGATGCCTCTAGGACTTTGAGAAATTTGTAGTCCTAAGAAAAATGAGATTTTGCCCATCATTGACATCCTAAATTTTAAACACATGATTTTAGCAAATAGGTCACAAAGTTCAGGTGCAGATGCAACAAAGATAATATCATCGACATATATTTGTACCAGAAGTAATTCCTTGCCTTGCCTATGGATGAACATAGTAGGATCCACTGAGCCTTTGGAGAAGTCTTGGGATATCATGAATGAAGACAACATGTCATACCACGCGCGTGGAGCTTGTTTCAACTCATAAAGAGATTTCTTTAGCTTATACACGTGATATGGGTTATTTGGATCCATAAACCCGTCTGGCTAGATAACATAAACCTCTTCCAGCAGATTACTATTCAAAAATGCAGTCTTCACATCCATTTGGTAGACGACCATGTTCATGTGTGCGGCAAACACGAGAAAAATCCTTATAGCCTCTAACCTTGCAACCGGAGCAAAAGATTCTTCAAAATCAATTCCCTTTTCTTGACGGTAACCACGAGCCACTAACCGAGCTGTGTTCTTCTAGAATACGTCCCAGTTTCATCTAGCCTTCACTTTGAGAATCAACTTAAAAGTAATAAACCAATAACTTTCAAAACTTCGGGTACGGAGCTCATCATACACCAAGCTTTCGAACTCATTGAGTTCTTCTTGCATTGCTTCGATCCAGCAGGATTGAGTCAAAGCACCTTTATACGTCTTGGGTTCAATAGCAGTGAGAAAATCATCGTAGTAATAGAAAAGAGCTTGCTTATGTAATTGCAGCCTTGGGGAAACTGGTTTAGCGAGTTCACCGATTATATTTTCAAGTGGGTGATCCTTAGTCCATTTGCTATTGTGTTCAGAAATTTGATGATCGAGATGCATAATTGTATGACTAATATCCATTGATGAAGATTGATCAGAAGGAACTTCTGGAATTAGAATATCAAAGTACGGTATCATTATTCATGTGTCAACATCTAAGATCATGATTGTCTTCTTCAAACATCGCTAGGATAGAAAGTGAAGAGTTGAGTATTCGGGAGTAGTTGAGAGTATTGACTCAGGTGTATGCGTGGCAGCTTTGTTCAAAAAGACTGTTGTTAAGGAAGTGCCCCGGTTGATGCAGGGGTTCTGGAGCAACTACGTCCAGCAATTGGAGCAATTCCATTCAGATGGCTGGGTGAACAACACAATGGAGTGTAGTTGAGTAATAGTCATCAATCAATAGTTGAAACAAAAGATCCCAATCACCTCTTAAAGTTTGTACAAATGTGTTTGAAGGAGAGGGATTTGGCCCACAAAGTCCTGTAACTGATTGTTGCAGGAGTCAGTTCAACTTAAGGCGGTCCTTAACGTTTGTGGTTTTATAGAAGCCATCACAAAGTTAGCACAATCAAAATCTCAAAGAATTATCTTAATGATTAAGACTGGTACGTCGGTGTAAATTTTGAAATAGCATTCTTTATTATGGGTGCATAGCCACTGAAAAAATACCAATTATCAGCAGTTTGTTTGTAACTTACCCCGTTCTCACTATCTTTTTCAGATAGCAGATGGCATCTAATACATGGAACAATGATAAGTCGGGATGGTTTTGTCATGTAAAAGCTCATATGGGGTTTTACCATGACAAAGACGTACGATGGAACGATTTTGGGTGTAACATGCGGTAGCCACTGCTTCTGCCCATAAGAATAACGGAGCTTTTGCATAAATTAACATTATGCGGGCAACTTCATATAGCATACGATTGCGTCTTTCAACGACACCGTTTTGCTGTAAAGAGCGAGCAACAGATGTTTCAGATGCCAACCTTCTCATAATATTCACGCAATGTTTGATTAACAAACTCAGTTCCATATCTGTTCTGATGAGTCGGACAGGTAGTCTTGAAGCGAACTTGGATCCTCTTGAGAACTGAGATATGAAATTGGAGCTTCAATCTTTTACCTTAAGTCACTATAACCATGTGAATCGAGAGTATCATCAACTATGACAAGATGGTACTTTTTCCATTAACACTAGCGAAACACGCATTGGATCATCAAAGAACCATGTGCAACAGGGAACATTATTTTCTTTGATTGGTGTCTTCAGATTTAGGTTTGTGGGGTTTCTTCTTGCTTTTACCCATAGCATAAGCAAAACACAGACGGTCCTTTTCAAATTTAAGCTTAGGGAGACCTCAAACAAGAACCATTCTAATCTAAATGGGTTGATATAACCAAAAGTTCAGAATAGAGAAACAAACGTCGTTGCCGGATAGCCACGAGACTAAGTCTTGTGTAGGCCCTTTGACAAGAGACGATACAGAAGAGGACGCCATCATATCTCCAAGAGACAGAGTATACAGATTATTGCCTCGAGATCCAGTTAAATAGTCAACACCTTCTAGAATTATCTAATGAACTCGGCGATTTTGACGAAAAGCAACTTTCAAAGGTCGAATAACAGAAAATGTCCAACGGAGAATAAGTTATGTCCAAGTCCTTTCTACATAGTAAACCCCTTAAGATCGTAACATTTCCAATCTGATAATCACCATATCCCATAATCTTTGCCATGTGATCATTTCCGAATTTGACTGTACCCAAAAACTTATTGACGAAACTTGATAAGGCTGTAGAGCGATCTCTAACGGTCATAGCTTGGAGCAGCCGGCAGTCCCAAATACCAGAGAACAAATTTGGATGACCTGCAGTCATCAAGAAAGTGAAGAGTGGGTGGACAAGTCAGAAACTATAGGATCCCCCAAGATGACTGGGGTATCCTTTTATTGATAGCAATACAGATTTAAGAACCATAGATTTGCATAAAAGGGAACATGTTAGTTTGTGAGATTCCTATGTTTCCTTAGATAAACCAATGTTAAAACATGTCTTAGGTGTTTTCATTTCATAGAGCGTTGGTTTCTAAGGGGTACTTAAGTAGTTGTGGTAATCCTAGATAACAGGCACGCTATATCCTCACTATAGTGAAAGGTCTGACCAGTAGGGTCACAGATGTATCCAATATTGTTGTTAAACATACTTTCCCCTAGTTGTTTTCCAAAGAAACTTTTCCTCTTTGAACTTTCTTAACAGATTTTAGATTGTTTTACGAGCATCACATTATTTGATAAAACAAGAACACACAAAATCAATGTATCAGAAAGCATGCAACAAAACCTTAACAAAATATAAGTACAGAAATTCGCATTAAACTTGAAAGACTGCACATGAGCAGTTCCTTAAGTTGAACAACCTAATCTTTATTTTTCAAACAAGATTTAACTTTCCTAGGTAGGCTTCTACTTCTTATTCATCTGAGTACTACTTGGTGTTTGCCGAATCTTAACTTTCTTGTTTTGAACTTGAAGCCGTATGATCCTGCTAGGCCACTAGTAGACGGTTACCTCCTATAGGAAGTTACAACATAGGTTTATTAGAACAAAGTTTGAGTGTAGAGCTGTAAATTGGGATGATTGTGTTTCCTGAGGATACTGACCGGCTCAGTTTGAATCTAACTATTTTGTCCTTGTTCTTTGAGGTCACAGCCACTAATTTTCCAATCCAGTAATGTGTTGACGATCGTACTGGTTTTTACTATGTAGTGTATAGCAACCTCCTGAATTAGTTTAGCAAACCTATAGGCCCAATTCTAAGAAATGATCTAGTGGATATTTTTAGATTTAACAACAAAATGTTCACACTTAGATCCCTAAGAACTGTAGCTTCTCTTAATGTGTGCTTAATATAGGTAGAGTGAGCTGTCTTTTTTATTTATAACAATTTAGAGGGGTTAGTGGTTCCACATCAATCATAAGCATCTCTAGATCAATCTTTTGTTTTGTAACAACATTATTAACTAGATCTTTTCTTTTAAGTTTCCTTAGGTTATCCTTGAGAGTTGTAATTTCCAAAACTTTTTTCTGAAGACTAGCATTTAAATCAAAGATTTCCTTCCCACAGAGTATACAGATCTGACATGATAAATCACATCATCACATTGATCTTTTGGATTGAATACGTGCTGGTTTAATTAAGTCATAAAGTTTCTTATAGGTCTGATTCAAATGCCACATGATCTTAGCAATATACTTTGACACCCTAATGAACCAAGGATCAATATTATTCTGTTTCAATCTCTCCAATTGGTCCTTTTTAAATCTTATCCTCAATCATTTTTCCCACTTAAAAATTAATTCTCTCTTTACAACTTCTATATGACCGTCCTTTCTCTTGGGACTGGCTTTCAATTCATTTAATTCAAACAATTGGATCAAAACTTAGGGCACTTCGATTTGAAATAGAAATATGTCTCTTTGAAAATTGTCCTGATTATGTTGAGTATCTACTTCTTAAGAGATGCAATGTTTTTCAAGAGAGGTAAAACTTTTGAACATTTTATCGTAAATCTCTTTTTCAATGAAATCCTTTTTGTTGAGAAGCTCAGTCTCAAGTTTGAGACACTTTTAACATTCATGCACATTCACATAAGCAATATCCACAGAAGAATTCACAATAGTGTTCACGATATCTTTGCTA
This sequence comes from Tanacetum coccineum, assembly GCA_026074375.1. Taxonomy (NCBI): domain Eukaryota; kingdom Viridiplantae; phylum Streptophyta; class Magnoliopsida; order Asterales; family Asteraceae; genus Tanacetum; species Tanacetum coccineum. The sequence continues at coordinate 5,972 of BQNB010018788.1, read as the reverse complement.
ATAACTTGTTCCAAGAGGACGATCATTTTTGAGTTCAAAACTATGATCATTTTTTTACTTCCAATGTTTTTGACTCAAAACGATGTTGTTCCACAGCCTGTTCCATTTGATGGAAGATATTTTGGACTTTAGAAAGTTCACCAATCAAATATTGATCGAATGTATTAAATAAGTCCTTCAGAGCTTTTACAAATGTAATTATTTCATCCCTAAAACAAGCTTTTGTATGTTCGAACCCCCACGAGCCCTCAGTGATGGCTGTGGGTGTGGTTCTTTCTTTGACAACCACGTCAAAACCAGCAAGATGGTGTTTAAGTTTCTTCAAACTCGTATTAACCATGCTGACTTTAGAAAGTTCTTTGGAACCTCAACTTTGGTGGGTCTACTAGAAAGAGTAGGTTCTGGAGAATTCACAAAATTCTGAGACTAAAAGGCTTGTTCAGCAGATAATTCAGTTTGTGGAACAAATCGTTTTTCAAAATCTTAAGAAAGTTGATTAAGACAACATAATCGACTAGGGGTTAGAATTAACATTTCTTTTAAAACCCATCATAGATCTTTTTTGTTTTAAAAGCATTTTTTTGAACTACTCACTTCTTGTCAAGCATTAGGTCTCTCGGAGCATGAATCACAACTGCAATCGTATTCTTGTAATACATTACCATCATAAAGCTTTGGTTCCAACTTAGGAGCTTTCTTCAGATAGAAAGGATTTTGAAAACCTAGAGCTTGTTTAGTGTGTATGATCATATAAAACTGAGGTTTCGTCAACCTGTGAACATTTTTATGTGCAGATTGATCTCTTTTAAAAAACAATAATTATCTATTGTTATGAATTCTTCTTTTCTAACGCAATCTCTCTATCGATGTTCCTAGATTCTTCTTTCTTAAAATCATTTTTGAGAAGAGGTAAATAGATTGGGGCATTAAGATTCCGATTCCTTTTCTTTTAAATGTTCAGAAAGAGTTTGTTTAAGACAATCAATCTCTACAGACTGTGCACTTGAATCTGAAACGGTATCACTACTCCTTAAATCAACATTTTCTCCTTCTTTCAAAACTTTAACTTGTTCTTTATATCTTTTAAGCCCAGTAGTTAAAGTATCATTGACACTTTTATTGTACAGATTTATCTTGTTACAATTAACTACTTAGGTTTTCAGTTGTTCAATCACAGATAATATCAGTGCATCTTGTTGTGCAGAAGAGTTAGAATTTTGAACAGCTGCCTATTGTGATTCAATCACATACTGAGAATAAGGAATGATATTGCTATCACTGTTTATTTCAGTCTCTGAATGAGTCACAACATTCGACTATTCAGAAGACGACATCGCCTGCACAACTTGATTAAGCATATTATTATTCATATTATCATGATTGTGTACCTCAGCAAGAGCATCTGAACCATAATGAGATAAATTTTCCATGAGCGCAAGTTTGGCAATGTTGAGTTCATCATAATTAGAGTCATATGCATCCAAATCATTAGCTAGATAAGCAGCATTATGAGTAATGACAGTCTGTGTGGCTTGACCTTCTGGAATTCCTAGATCTGCCAAAAATGCAAGTTTATCCTCATGTAAAATTTGACCACTTGCTTGAGCTTATACCAATAACACTTTATCCTTAAACCAAGAATCATCCCGTTTCCTCTTAGGTTTAGTGCACTGTTTGGACACATGGACTTCCCTTTTGCAGTTGTAACAGATAACAGTCCTTTGTTTCCCAGAATTGCTTCCACTTGCTGCTGGAGTGTATGTCCTTATAGTACCCACAGCTAAAGACAGTTGTCTCCCCTGAATTGGTTGTAATGTCACTCTTCCATTATTAATGGTAGCTTGTTGCCTAGGGTTTAACGAATTCCTTAGCTGAGGTAGCGGGAAGTGACAACAGCAGTCAATAAAGACATCATGTGATTGATGGCATCAATGGGATCATCATCTTTCTGGAAAACTAGAACAATGAGATCTGAGTATGGTTAGGAAAGTTCAGGTTGTTGGTTAACTGTGGGAGCATATTCCAATTGAGGGATGGATGATGATGGAGAATAAACGTTGTGGTGAACGTAAGATTGATAATCGTTGGATGGATAAGAGATTGAAAAAGGTGTTGATAATTGATGAGTTGAGTATTGTTGAGACTGATAAGGTGAACCATACTATAGAGACTGATATGGTGAAACTTGTGATTGAAATTGAGTGTTTTGGTATGAGTTTTGATGAGTTTGATAAGGAGACTGGGTCATCTGATGGGATGCAACCAAAGCAAGCGGATATGAGTTACGTTCATACATTAAACGAACCTCATTTGCATGAAATTCATGTTATCCCAAGTAATCATGAAGCTGATCAATGTTATTTGTGTGTAAATCCCAAACCAGTTTGACATCTGTCACAGATTTGCTCCATTCAGGAGGAAGAGTATTCAAAAACTTGGTGTTCACTTGAAATTGTTCCAATTTCATATTGTAGATGTTCATGTCATTGAGTAGCAGTGAAAATATCAAGTAAAAATCACGTAGTGTTCCCCCCTTCTTATAAGCAAACTTATCGAACTCGTCATAAAGCTTACACTCTCTTTCATGTTTCGTCAATGAAGTTCCTTGCATGAGAAGTTGAATTCTTTCCCATAGTTCCTTGGCGACTTTATGATTGCTAACCAACGCATAGACCTCATGTGGTAGTCCTTAGAGAATGATATTTGTTGCTTTGATATCACAATCAGCTTGAATTGCTTCCGTAGCAGATAACTCAGAATATTTCTTTGGTCTTGACACTTCATTTTCCTTAATTGAAGGCCAAATATTTTCAACGGATTCAAGGATCATTCTTCCATGTTGTCTATTCATCATGTATAGCTCCATTATGCTTTTCCAAGAATCATACATATCCTATTCCAACATAGGTTGACGATTGTCAGCACCCGAAAGAATTGCTTTGTCAGCCAGAGTCGTCATTGTGAAATTTGTAAGTTAAAAGATTACTTGTTTGATCGGACGGTGGTAGAAAGAAATTGTGTTTAATTAAGTTGTCTCTTAAGTATTTTAATTCTTTAAACTACACGGGATTTTACAATTCTTGACAAAACCGGGAAAGACAAGTTAATGTTTCACGGGATTTTACAAGTCAAAGAACTAAACCATATAATTAATCAGAAAATTTGAGTTGTGTTTTTTTTTGTTTTTTTATTTTTTTCTTTTTGTTTTTTTTTTTTTTATTTAGTTCAGGTTGATCAACACGGGTTGTTCGGTTTGGGTTGTTCGGTTTGGGTTGTTCGGTGTGGGTTGATTGGTATGGGTTGTTCGGTTTGGGTTGATCGGTCTGGGTTGTTCGGTTTGGGTTGATCGGTATGGGTTGTTCGGTTTGGGTTGATCGGTATGGGTTGTTCGGTTTGGGTTGATCGGTATGGGTTGTTCGGTTTGGGTTGATCGGTATGGGTTGTTCGGTTTGGGTTGATCGGTATGGGTTGTTCGGTTTGGGTTGATCGGTATGGGTTGTTCGGTTCCAACAGTGACGAAACATAAAAATTTTAAAACACAAAAAGACACCTTTTTTATGGTTGTTTTGCAAAAATTCTTGTACAACTAGTGTTACTAACCCTATTGGAACAAGAAAAATAATACTTTTAGGTTTTAAGGGGGGGAGGGGGGGGGGGGGGGGGGGGGGGGGGGGGGGCGCGAAATTTTAAAATCACGATTTTTGTTCTTTGTACAGGTTTTGAACACAATAGATGACCAAAAATGAATTTTTCTTGATTTAAAGTTATACACTATATCTAAAGGATTACTAGATTCAAAATTTTTACCAAGGTAAATGATCTTTTAGTGTACCCAAATAGCTTTGAATCAACAAGAAAAAATAAAGAAAAGGACGAATTTTTTTTTGCAATAACACGAACCAAAAAAATAAACACAAAAACTAAACACACCACTCCATGGCTTTTGATACCAATTGAAGAATATTAGTAATCTCTAACAACAATAACTAAAGAGAGAAAGTGGGAAGAAAGGAAGTATTTTAGAGAGAGAAAGACAAGAACATGAAATTCATTACTATGTGAAAATACAACCAACTAACCACCTCTCCAAGGCATGGATAGGTGTATTTATACTTACAATTGGCACGTGGGCTTCGTCTTGCATGGATTAATCCATGGGCCTTTGCTAACTAACTATGTAGGTTTCCAAAAATTGCTTAACGAGCTAACGACTGTTATCTATGGAAGTGACCGACACTTTTGTGTTTCTAACAGAGAATAAGATTTCAAAGATGGAAAAAGTTTTAGCATAACAAGTTAAAGATTTGATGATGTCAAAACAGAGCTTTCAAAAAGAACTGACAAATTTAAGACTTATTTTGCAAATCTTAAAAAAGAAAATGCTTTATTAAAATCGCAGTTGACATCTTAAAATTACACTTTGTTGCAAAAGGAAAACAATGATTTGAGAACATCATATAATGTGTTGAAAGAGAAATATGAAAATTCTTGTGAAAAACTTGAAAAGGAGAACAATGATTTGAAAATGCATTACAAGAGATTGTTTGATTCAATAAAACATAAAAAGGTTGTTTCTCAAGATTTCACACAATCAATTCCAAAAGTGAATGTTTTGGATACGATTTACACGGGTGAATCTTCAAAACCGATTTCGCGAAAGGTTTCTCAATTTACTACTTATTCTTTGCAAAAAGATAGGAAGTATTTAAAGAAACAACATTCATCCGAAACATTTGCTTCTCAAAATCATGTGAAAAACGAAAGTTCAAAACAAATGTGGAAAAGTAAGGAAAACATTTCCAAATGGTTTAAGTATTCGAGGGAAGAAATGTTTTCGATGCGTAAAAGAGATGATTCAGATTTGAAAAAGGTGAAAGATGTAAGGTTTCCATTCATTTCGAAAAGAATTTTTCAAAATGAAACACCGAGTTTCAACAATAAATGGAAATCTTCGTCTTCCTCAAAGGTTAAAACATCGAATGAAACACCGGGTTTCAGAACGGTGTTTACACCTTTGAGAAGTTTTAAAACTCCTAATGAAACATCAAGGTTTTATAATTCAAAATAGAAAAATGAGAAGAGTTTTAAATCACCGTTGATTCCAAGAACGTTATTTCAAAATGAAACACCGGGTTTCAAATCTCCTTGGAATTCAACTTCTATGCATCAAATTGACGCAACTTACAGTTGGTTTTCCACATATGGTAAACCCGTTAGCAACATGCTTAAATGGGTACCAAAAGTTGTTGTTTAATTTGATAGGAACTTCAATTTTTTTTTCTTTTGGTTTAAGAAAATTCAAAAATACAAAAAGATTTTCTTTTATAAAAAATTTAGAAAAGACAAAAAGATTTTCTTTTATAAAAAATTTAGAAAATACAAAAAGATTTTCTTTTATAAATTTTAGAAAAGACAAAAATATTTTCTTTTATACCAAATTTTATAAAAAATACAAAAAGATTATTAGTTTTTTATTATGGCTTTCATACAATGTCAGTATGAATCCCGCGCTTAAACTGATGACTTTCGTATAATTCAGTACGAAACCCGAGCTTCATTTGATGGCTTGTGTACATGTCAGTACATAACCCTTGCTTTAAAGAAAAGAAAATGTTCGTTTGAGATCATTTATCTTTGAAAAAGAAGAGAAGTCTTCTTTGACTTAAGTCATTGACAAATATTTTTTAAAATCTTTATGTGGTACTTAAAAGATAAAATTAATTTGTTTTAAAAGTCAATGATCTCAAGTTGATCAGTTACAATCGATTCGAATTTTAAAATGTGGTACTTTCAAAATAAAATCAATTTTAAAAAGGTCTTCAAATTGATGTATTTTTGTGTGAAAAGTGTCTAAAGAAATAAAGGACTCAAAAGTGCAAAGAGGAACTCTCTTATAAATGTTTTAACGAAGATATGGTATTTTTCAAGGGGGAGTGTCCGTATATGTTGTTGAAAAGTTTTCAGAAAGAAAC
>BQNB010018787.1:0-67783 GCA_026074375.1 Tanacetum coccineum | reverse complement strand
TATGTTATTAACATTTAAGCTCACAAGGCTTATTTGTAAAGCTTAGATGGATTTCAACTATGAAGATAAATTGATCTATGGTTGAGTTAAAAAGAGTGCACACATCTTAATCATTAATTTATTCCTGGGAGTGAAAAGTTCACAAGTTGTAAGTATAAGAGCTTAATCATTTGGACTTATATTGACAATGATCTTGTTTAATAGCTTTGTTTAGTCTAGTGAAAAGTCAAGGATGACGAATTTTCCTCTTTTGTGCTCTATTAATCGGGAGTAGCCTATTTCAATGAGCCTAAAAGTTGCAAAGTTGCAATGATTGCCATTAATGTGTTTCCATGTGATTAAATGTTGAGAAAAGCTTGAGTTGTTTTAAAAAAGGTGATTCATAAAAGGTTTTAACAAGGGCATTTTGGAAACTTGTTAGTTTACAAAGTGTACACTTGATAACATTGCGTGAGGACACGGCAATCCTTTAGTTTGGGGAATTTTGATAAATGCTAAATTGTATATAATAAATACCCGGGATTTTGCCAAATAAAAGCCAGAAAAATGCCAAAAGAATAGAGAAATGTGTGCTTTTGTGTTTATTGTGCAGGAAAGGATTGAAAAGACAAAAAGAAACAAAAACAGTCAAAAACCGACAAAGAAACGGGAAAAGACAAAGACAAGAGTGAAGAATGAAGGAATCAAAAGCCGGATCAGCCCGACACAGCAAGGAAGGAAGTCAAAGGCCAAAATAATAAAGCCAAGGACTAAAAATGACAAGTGTGCAAAGTTTCAAAGGCCATTTAGAGTTTTGAAGATTCAAGGACTTAATTTGACAAAAGTGGAAAGATGTTTATTAAAGAAGAAAAAGAAGAAAGAAACCACAAGGACTGAAATTGCCATTTCGAAACCTATTTTTATACTACAAAAGGACGGGGCAATCGCAGGGGCCATTGTTGACAACTCTTCAACCTTTTAAACTGAAAACGCGCTTTTGTAACAAACTCCAACAACCCAAACGGATTTTCCCGCCCTTTTTCACACAAACCCAATCACAAATTTCCCACACCCCCGCTCCTCTATAAACATTCGAATTCGTTCACAATCCTTCTCCACATCAAAACAACCACGTGGCATCCATCAATTGGATGGAACACATCACCAACCTCATCAAACGGCTACAAATTGATCGAAAATAATCAAGGGCCATGATCAAGTGGATGATTCTAGAATTCTACACTTCTACTCCTCAATCCTCTATAAATAGGAGTGTTAGGGCTCATTTTTCAGTTGTTGATTTTGTTTTAAATTTTACTTTGTAATTTTTTTCGAATTTTAAGCACTTTTCTTTCACTTTTAGCAAACAAGCTCTTAAGCTCTTGTATTCTCCTCTTTCAGCTTGTATTCAACAATTCTAGTTATATCAACTAAGTTTTCAAGTGATTGTGAATTTTGATTTCAATTTTAATCCGATTTCATCAAATAAGCTCTTAATAAGCTCACTTGAGCTTATTCCTTCTCATAAGCTCAATTTTAGTCAAACTTTGTTTCTTACGCAGCCATGTCATTTACTCATTGTTATCAATTTACAATCTATAACATGATCATTTGAGTACATTTGTGTTCTTATTGGAAGCAAAAGGAGAAATAAGCTAAAAACTAGCTTATTGAGGTCTAGAGGCAAGGTGCCATTAGGATTAAGCTTTTTAAGGTCACTCACTCTACAAGAGTGACCTCTTGTGCTGAGACTCCAATTTTCACAGGTTTAATTCTTCAAATTCTCAATTTAGCTTAAAATTAGCTTTTACATTTGTTTATTTCTTATCAAATTTTGCTTAAGTCTATTCAATATCATGTTGTTCAGGTTAATGGATTAGCTGAGTTAAGTTTCATTAGAATAGAACTTGAGTAATCTCACTTTTCATAATAATTCTGTCATAGTAGTAGTATTAGCTTAGTAGAGGAACTAGCTTATTTTCATAAATAAGCTAGGCATTTTATAGGTCAATTAGTTCTATTAGGTCATTTAGAGTAGAAGTAGATATAAAGTTCAAGCTGTTTTAGTTTTAATATAGATTTTAAACTCAATTTTATTTTGACAGTCAATCTTAAGGTAGTGTTTGGATTAAGCTTAAGTTGACTCTTTAAGTCAACTTTGCACTGTCAAAGCTATTGAGTTAGTTGTGTTAAGGTACTACACTAAGTTTAGAACAACTTTTTAAGGTTAGTTAGAGGAATTCAAGAGTTTAGAGTTTAAAACCTTCTCATTTGCACCAGGGCAGTTTACTAGCTTAATAAGTATTAAGTGTTTAAGATTCTAGGAATTCTAGTGTTAAAATTTAGATAAAGCTTAGTTAGAAGATCTTTGTGAATGAGTATATGAGTTTTAGGATGAGAGGATTGACCTGAATTTAATCTCTTGACAAATTGCATCAGCAGCCAATTTGCATCAGCAAGGAGTACACACTTCTTCCATTTAAATATTCTTGAAATTCTGTTAAAAATTAGGCTTTTTTCTTCTTAGAGTCTTTAAGTACAATAATAAAGCATTTCAGAAATACATCTTTTAGTTTGCATTTTAATCATGGAATAAGGTCAATATAAGCCAAAATTCCAAAAAGATTGGCAATTGCTTTAGTTTCTGTCGACAGGAATTCATACAGCTTATTTCCAGCTTAGTCCTTTCGGTCAAAGTGAAAAGTGATTTCAATGAAAGTTGTTAGGTACTAGGCTCTATATAAGTTTTATAGTTTAAGTTTTTTCTGATTCTATCTTTTAATAAGCCAAAATATGCTGGAAGCGTAGGGTCTGTCTTGTTAATTTTCTCTAAAGTAGAAGGGTACCGTTTGTGCTATTAGTGTAAAAATTGTTTCACTTTCCCCGCCTAACCTCTACTTCCCTTTTCTTTACACTATTCTACCTGTCTTTTCTAGAATAATAATATAGAATTATATTTTTCATTTTATTTTTTTTAAAAAAGTAATTTTTTTATTTTTAAAAAAAATTTTTATTAGTTTTATAAATTAGGGTTCATAGTTTTAATTGGTAAAATTAGGTATCAATTAGCTTATAAAATTTAGGGCTTTTCATTCCATTATATTTCTGCACCATTTTAGCATTTTAAAATCATTTTTCTTTATTTTTCTCATTTGAATTGTATTTTCTAGAAATTAAAAGAGATTTTAGTGAATTACTTTTTCTTAGAAAATTCATAAAAAATAGAAAAATAGTTGAAAAATTAAAATTCTTTTTGCATTAATTTTCTCTTTAAATCTAGTATTTTTGAAAAATAAAAGAAAAATTTTAGTGTTAATTTTTAGAAAAAGTTTATTTTTGTTAATTCATTAAAATTTAGAAATTCATAAAAAAATTCAAAAATAGTTAAAAAATTCCAATTCTTTTTCCTAAAATTTTCATTTTAAATTTGTGATTTATAGGTATAAAATTTGTTAAAAGTTGTGCTTTAGATTTTAAATTTCACTTTTAGCTCGCGTTTTAACGTTTAGTGCATTTAAATTTCGTGCTATTGCATTGTTTTTAGTTTGTGCTATTATATTTTGTAGTGTAATCAATCATTCAAAAAAATCCTTTATCAATCTTAACTCGAATCCGAATATTCCAAATTCTCAATTCACGATTTCGTTGGGACACGACCCGAGTAGTACCATACTTCCCGGATAAAAATATACAAGTTGTGTTTTCTTGAGTGAGGTTTCTACCTTATATTTCTCTTGTTTGAGAAGTATTTTGGAAAGAATTCTTACGGGATTAATACTATACGTGTATATAAATTTGACTACACCAGAAATCCACAACAGGAGGTTGTTAATTTCTTGGCAAGAGACTCATTTCTTGGCAATGCAAAAAGCAAACCATTATGGCTACTTCTACTACGGAGGCAGAATATGTTGATGCTGCAAGCTGCTGTGGGTAAGGTTTGTGGATTCAAAATCACATGGTAGAATACGGGTCCAACTTCATGAACACAAAGATCTAACATAGATAATGGAAAAGCCACCTATGCATGTAAAGAATCCAGTATATCATTCCAAACAAAAGCATAATTGCTATTAGACACACACTTCATAAGAGTGCCTTATGAGAAGAAAAATTATCCAGGTGCTTAAAAATCCACACTAATGACAATGTAGCTTATCTACTATACAAGCATTTCTATGTTTGCAGGGTGCCGGTCTTGGTTGTTTGTATGGGATGATTTTAACTCCATTAGCTGCATTGGTTTATAAGGGAGCAAATTTGTTGTGTTGTACAGTTTGTATGAAGTTTTGGTGTTAGGATACTTTTTAACCATAGGTAATGCTTTTTAAAAGGTTTGAGAGGACTTAGAGAGTCATTTAGAAGAGTTATTGATGGTACTAAAGCACTCTTGTTACCTACATTGTTCATTCTTTGATTGGCAGAATTAGTACTGACAGTGCAAAGTTAGTACCGCTGGGTAAAAGTTGTACCGCTATAGAGACGTTGAAGAAAATACCGCCAAGGGTACAAAGTGTAAATTGAAACGGTTTCCTTGAAAATTAGGTCTCATAAAACCTATATACAACCCATCTTCATTGCACACCCCCCCCCCCACCCCCCCCCCCCCCCCCCCCCCCCCCCCCCCCCCCCCCCCCCCCCCGTTCCTTACGCAATCTCTCTCAAATACATTCGTATATAAAAGCCAAAATATCTCTCTTAACGACGGATCACCTGTTTCGAATACAATGGTTGTTCTTGATTACATGTCCTATGCCCAATTGGTCGCGTATTCTGGAGGTAGTCTAAAGGGAATGCATGAGTTTCACGAGATTTTTGATTTTTCTTACGGCGCAATTCCAATTCATCATGCTCTCACTGTAAGTCTGTTGTTTCTATCTACATTTGTTGAACAGTTTTGGATGTCTGCTAAGTCCAAAATAATCAACAATTTTAGGCACATTACTGCCAAAGTAGTTGGCAAGTCTGTGTCTATCTCTGAGGCATCAATAAGAAGTGATCTTCTTTTTTGATGATGCTGATGGGATAGACTCATTACCTAATCAGGCTATATTTGATGCTATTCGCTTATGGGGTTTGAGGGGGATTTAACAGTTTAACATTTATTAAGGCTTGGTTTTTACCCCAATGGAGGTTTTTATTTATACAATAATCACTGTTCTTGTTCAAAAAAGCACCTCTTGGGATCAAATTACTACTAATATTGCCACTGTGTCTTTTGCGTAAAATCTAATTCAGATGTTTAATTTTCTAAATTAATTATTGATGGTATGCTTAGACATTTAGATGCTAAGAGAGCAATTTACAATAGAAGAAAGAGCAAAGTTTCTCCATGACACAATTGCTGCTCAAAGAAAATTCTTTGCTCAACAAAGATCAGAGGCCATCAGGAACAGACCACCTACAAAGAATCAACTGAGATCAAATGATGACCTACTTGAAGCATGTAGGAAACTTCAAGCACTCTGAATTGAAAACCAAGAAGTTTGAAGAAATAAAAGCCTTGTATGAGAAGATTAAGAGGTCAGATGAAGATTTCATTTCTATTAGGCCTGCTGAAGATGAAAGACTGATCAAAAAGATGAATGAAAAAGGAATTGATTCCTCTACAAGTGAAGTGATCAGGAGGAGGAGTAAAAGAAGATTCAATGTGGAGAATAAAGAAGAAGAAAGTCCAGAAAAAAGAAAACTTGGTACTAGGAAAACAAGATGAAGTCAAGAAAAAGAAGATACATTCAAAACACTTCTGAGGATGATAGAGAGGAGAAAGAGAATGATGAGATGAGATTTACATTTACATCGCTCCAGATAAGGAAAAGAGTTAGATTATGAAATACCTTGACAGGAAGTATCCTATCAAAGAATAGGAACCGAGTGGTCTTAGAAATAACCACAGGTTGATAAAGCTGAACACTTAGAGGAGATTAATCAAAATGTGGTGATTAGAAGTAATGGACAGAAGAGATATTTTAGTACTTTGATGAGGGTGCTGTCCATATTTGATAGAGATGATTTGAATGCTATATATCAACTGGTGATGGACAAATATCAAGATGAGATACCTGGAGGATTTGATAAAGTACTTTGGGGAGATTTGATGGTTATGTTCAATCCAGATGATGAAGATAAGTTTTGGAACTCACAGCAAGATTGGAATATAGTGAGTTGGAAGCTACATGGTTTTCAAGGGGTACACATTTAGTTGAATGTGGAGGATTAGTCATCTATGCTGTAGAGGAAGTTGTACCTTTGAGAAAGAAAGTACTGTTGCAAATGCTGGAATTAAAGTTTCGTGTCTGAAGATAAGTCAGTACTTTCTTTTTTTTTTTTTTTTTTTTTTTTTTTTTTTTTTTTATGGCTTAGAATTGATTAAGATTGTCAAGAAGCTACTTGCCGAGTTAGTAACCTAAAATCTTTGATGGGGATGAGAAGGATCTTTGGAGTGTTGGGGTTCAAACTAACAACAACATGGTTATATCAGTTCACCATGCTTAACAAGCATAAGAACTGGCTAGTCCATAAGCAAACGGCTTGTGGATAATGGACTTCTCAAAATCCGTTTATGGTGACAATTTACCATAATATCGTAGGGTTCTCAAAACTCACCTTGCTTCATTGATGAAGAGTTGGCTAGTTCAAAGATCAAACAGTTATTGGTAAAGACTAATCAATCTGTTGATGTGATAGTTGCTAAAAACATATATGTTTATGAAATGCACCATGTTATGGCAATGAAGCATTGGCTAGTCCAAAAGCAAACGGTTTTTGGTAAAGACAAATCAAATTCCGTTGAGGGTTGGACAGTTTACCAAAACTGTATGGTAATTAATATCACATGTTTTTAAAATGAAGAGTTAAAAACTATTTCCCAGAGCAAACGCTATGGTAAAGGAACATCAAAATCCGTTTTTGGATGGTAATTTGCCAAAAAAATACAAAAAGCCAACTTAGTTGGATTGTTGCTGAAAAGATGTTGCTGTTATTGCTGAGAAGACAAAGATTGATGCTGACAGAAGGATAGGTTGAATAAGATGAAGAAAATGGTTAAAAAGTGTTTGGAGTAACATCCTCATGCGTTATGTAAAGATCGTCGGTAGCTTTAAAAGGAATACTATGAAGTTAAAGAGTTCAACATTCATGTTTAAGGGGAGGGGAGGATTGTGGGAAATACGTTTTTCTAACTTTGTTACCGACAATACAAATAGTGAGTATTGATAGTTATTAGTTAGAACTGACAGTACCCAAAATTGTTAATGTAATGATCAGTTGTTAGTACCAGATAGTATAAAATTGTTAGTTACCGTTTTTTTAAGAGATATGTATGAGATATTTTTAGAGTGATCATGTACACGTTTTGTAAGATGTTAGGGTATTATTCCTTGTCTATAAAAGGATCCCTCCTGGCATCGTTAGACATACGAGGCTCAAAGATATCTAATACACAAAATATTATCCTTTATAGTTAGTAATCTATAATTCACCTCTAAGAGCTTAATAGAATTTATTTTTTAGTTTCTACAATTGTTTTTTCTTAGTATTTGTGTTCAAGATTAGCGATTAACACATGTATTCATTATTCAGTGTTTTAACATGTCAAGTGTTATTTATAATCTTGGTATCATCCTTAATAATAGGCTTTGCTGAGGATCTATTCTACAACGGGAGACTCACTATGTATACTACTTTACCATATATCGGTTTATGAAGTATTCTGAATACGTGAGAAGAACAGTTGCTGATTTCTCGCATGCACCCCCGAACGAATATTCACCAAGCCCTAATGACAAGAAGCAGTGGTCGTTAGTGTGGTTTGACTTCTACAAAATTCTGCTGTGCACTTTGATGACAAGTAGAAGATTGTTCAAGCTACATCAATGTTTCAGAATCTGCTCAAGATAGGGATGTTGGTTTGGGGGGAAGCTGATTCAGAAACTTCGACAAAAAGGAGTCTATGAAGAAAGCTTTTCAAGACATGCTGCATGGATTGGGGGGAAGTTAATCCAACTCATGCATACTACAATGGTTCCTGTACAAGTAAAGACACTGAAGATCCAAGCTGGAGTACAAGTTTCAAGACCAGGAGAACTCAGAAGACATCTTCAGCTTTGGAAGTGCTTTGGAAGACTTTATTTGTGTTGTATTTGTACCTGATAGGAACATTGTAAGTAATTCCGTATGTCCACATATTGGGGGAAGATTGTTAGCCCTAAAATATGTTGACTAATTCGGAATTACATTTATCATTTATAGTCGTGTCGGGTTAGTTTAGCTAGTCGATGTCGAGACTATAAATACCCCCTCCATACTTCCATGGAGGGGTAGAAGTTCACATTTGTAAAGTGTGAGTGTGTGTGTTTTTCTCTTTTCTCTCAACCACACACACAACTTCTCACATCTTTTATCTTTTCTCTCTAATAAACATGGATCAATTTCTTTTCCATTTTACCATACCTCCGGATCTTGTGTTATAAGGGTGAATCTTATGTTAACAATTGGCACCAGAGCACAGGGGGAATTCGTGTTGTTAATCTACTGATTTCGTGGTTCATAAGCTCAAATTTTCGTGGCTTATTTTGTGGAAAAAGCCCACGGATCAAAAAAATTTGGGCTTATTTGGTTGTTAATCTTGTTCTTTCCTTGATCTACATGTTAAACAGGTTAGATTGCTACCATTTAATGAGTTACATAAGCTCCTAGATCGATTTATTAAGCTTAAAAAGGGTTGACTTTTTATGTGTTCTAAGTGGTGGTTTGGCCGAATTTGATGATTCACGAAAAATAGGTTGTTATTTCGTGTTATATACTCATCTAACCACTTAGTATTAAGCCCCTATAGCTTAATTGAGAAGCTAAACGGCTTATTTGGGCTTATTATGCTTAAATCGTGCTTATGTTCTTCGTGGTGGTTTGAATATTAAAATATATTCTTGGTGGCGGTTTGACAAAAAGAGGGGACAAGATCCGTGTTTTAAGGAAAAGATACACGGCGGTTTGACCAGGTCAAAGGCGGGTTGATTAAAATAATCAAAATACGCGGCGGTTTGCCATTTATGTGGCGGTTTGAACAGGTAAAGGCGGCGGTTTGATTATTATATTGGCCAAATACAAACGTTACTCAGCCCAAAATTCCAAAACCACGGCGGTTTGAGAAAAATCATAGGCGGCGGTTTGCCTTGTGGTGGCGGTTTGAGAAAAAATCATAGGCGGCGAGTTGCTAACACGCGGCGGTTTGATAAAAAAAAAAGACGGCGAGTTGCACATTAGGCGGCGGTTTGTTAAATTTCACGGCGATTTAAATTTCAAAACAAACGGCGGTTTGGTCAATATTAGTGGCGGCGGTTTGATATATATTAGTGGCGGTTTGGTGTAATAATGGTGGCGGTTTGGTCACAAACAAGGCGGCGGTTTGCTTTGTTTTTTAGGCGGGCGGTTTGATAAAATTCAAGGGCGCAGGGTTTAGCAGATTACATGCCACGGTTTGCCTATTATATTTACGCCGGCGGTTTGATTCATTTTATGGTGGCGTGGTTTGGTGTAACAATGGTAGCGGTTGGTCACAAAACAAAGCAGCGGTTTGCTTTGTTTTTTTTGGTGGCGGTGTGGTCACAAAAAGGTTGGCGGTTTGCTTACCTATTTGGTGGCGGTTTGGCTTACTTTTGATGGAGGTTTTCTTAATTTTCACATTAACAAATCTCACTAAGGTCGATTCGCGCATTAGGTGGGTATGTGACCGACTTTGGGTATGTGACCGAATTTGGGAATATTATAATCAAAACAAGAACAACAAACAAACACCACAATCAAGAATCGAGACTCATAAGACACAATCAACCATAACAACACACCACACAAACAACAACACTTAATCCCAAAACGATCCTGAAAAGATTCACTTAAACGACAAAACGGCTAGAGATTCGGATTACGATGACAAGTGATTACGAAGTTGATTTGGTATCCCTTATTTGAGATTGAAGTTGGATTTCATAAAGGCGTCTACTTATTCCATCATCGAGACTTCCTTCTATTCTATCGATTGATGACTTGCTTGAACGTATACAGTTATGATTAAGACTAGAATTATCTAGTTTCCAGAAGTCAAGGGGTGGTTGGATGAAGACCTGGATAACTATCAATTAAAGGAGTTACATTGTAGTACTCAGTGTGACACGCAGATGTCGATGTGGATAATTTCAAGAGGTGTTGTACTTCTTATACTTTTGATGTTGGGTATAAGGTACTTAGAGATTTTCTTCTGCACCGTTCTTCAATCTACAGTAGTGCAAGATTAAGTAACAAATTTGGGGGATTTTAATTTAGTTTCATGTTTGATATATCGGGTTTACTTCACCAAGTGATCACGACAATAGCCTACAGAATACGAGTTTGGTAAGTTAGCTAGAGAGTATAAAGGTTGAGATGTAATTAGCACTTCTCACGGGTATTTTTGTGCTATTCCAAGACAAAGATACTTCACAATCTAAGCAAAATCTTCAAAGTTCTTCGATGATATTCATTCATAAGACCTTGATTATACCAAATGTTCTTGATTCTTGCTTCAATTCCTTTACGGTTTGTGAAGTCAAGAGGGTAATGATTCTTTTGTATATCAAGATTTATGCTTATGACAAGAACTTCTCGAGTATATAGACGTGCACGACAATGATGCTTCTAAGAGTTCGCAACCATCATGGGGGAAAATGTGTACATCTGGGACTTAATTTACTTTGATGTTACCATGTCAACTTCCAGGGGGAAGTAGTGTATACTACTTCACTTAATGGTTTGTGAAGTATTCTGCAAACATGAGAAGAACAGTTGTTGATTTCTCGCATGCACCCCCGAACGAATATTCACCAAGCCCTAATGACAAGAAGCAGTGGTCGTTGGTGTGGTTTGACTTCTACAAAATTCCATTATGCACTTTGATGACAAGTAAAAGATTGTTCAAGCTACATCAATGTTTCAGAATCTTCTCAAGATAGGGATGTTGGTTTGGGGTAAGCTGATTCAGAAACTTTGCCAAAAAGGAGTCTATGAAGAAAGTTTTTCAAGACATGCTGCATGAGTTGGGGGAAGTTAATCCAACTCATGCATACTATAATGGTTCCTGTACAGAGAAAATGACACTGAAGATAAGAATCCAAGCTGGAGTACAAGTTTCAAGACAAAGAGTACTCAAAAGACATCTTTAGCTCTGGAAGCGCTTTGGAAGACTTTATTTGTGTTGTATTTGAAACCTGATAGGAAACATTTGTCAAGTAATTCCGTATGTCCACATATTGGGGAATATTGTAGCCCTAAAATAATGGTGACTAATCCGTAATTATATTTACTCAATTAAGTCGTGTCGGGTTGGTTTAGCTAGTCAAGCCCGAGACTATAAATACCCCCTCCATACTTCCATGGAGGGGTAGAAGTTCACATTTGTAAAGTGTGAGTGTGTGTGTTTTTCTTTTTTCTCTCAACCACACATACAACTTCTCATATCTTTTCACTTTTCTCTCTAATAAAATGGCTCAACACCTTTTCCATTTTACCATACCTCCGGATCTTGTGTTATAAGGGAGAATCTAATATTATCACGTACTTCTTGGAGAAAAGTGATTTTTTGGGGTTCCGTTTGCCAGAAAACGGTACGGCGAGTTTATAAAGTTGGATTTATAAAACAATACAGCGATTTTGGTGTGAAACCGGCGTACTTCGGGTATAAACCTGCAAAATAAGAAACGGGAACGGGGGAAGTGCGGCGCACAAGTTTAATTGTGCGTCGTACTTTCGGTAACAGCAGACATATTTTGAGATTTTAAAGAGTTTTAAACACACGAAACATGCACAAGACTAGCAAACAATCTGCAAACAACTAAACAAATACTCGGCAACGGCGCCAAAAACTTGATGTATGTTTTTACAAGCTTTAAATTTATAATAACTAGAAATACTGATTTTAACCAAAAACACAACATTCGGGCAAGTATACCCTATTCGAGTGTAATATAGTATTAGGTAAGTCCAGGTCGTTCCAGGGGATTTGTAGCAATTCACAGATTGTTTATCAAGTAACAAAGCTAAATGATTGTCACAGATCATAAAGCCAAAACGTGTGTATAAAGCAAGCAAGAAGCAAGGCATGATGCACATAACATAATAGATAGAGATAGAGCAAGACTTTATATAAACAAAACATACAAGTCATATATGACGGGTAATCATAATAACAAGCATATCTACTAATGATAACATAGAATCCTTTCGGCCTATATACTACATTATCACGAGCGCATTAAAAATGCTTTATATCAAATATGCATACATATGAATTCCTCCCAACCCGGTCGGTCAACATAAGGAAGGGTCTTAAACATTATTCTACTTAGGTTGTTTATCAATTTACCACACCATTCTCACAAGCATGATATTAATTTATATGGCCAACATGATTCAAAATATATCAAGGCAATTAATCCTTTCGGCCTATTTCAATTGCAAGATATATTAAGAGATAAACAATAATCCAAGTAAAGATAACATCAAATTCATAAACATGTATATTCATAAATCATAGCAAAATCATCCAAATATTATTCATGTTTCACATATAAGAAGCAAAGTAACAATACCAATATTTCGACTACAACAACCATCAACCCAAAACTAACAATTCCATGATCAACCAACAACCAAATGCTACTGAGATAACCCAAAATATACCAAGTAACTTCTGGAAATCCATAATATATCATCAAATGGAGTGTTTGGTAACAAGGTTTATGGTGATGATCTTAATAGAATTTGGTGTTAATCCTCCAAGAATCAAGGTGATAAGTGTTAAGGTTATGGAAATGAATGGTATATGATCTAGATATGGTGTAGAACTTCTGGAAATATGTGTTTTAGTGGTGGTTTATGGTGGAGAATGGTGGTAGCATGGCGGTTTAGAGGGGTGTTTGGATCATTGGATCCTAAGATCCTCACCACTCCTCCTTTTTGATTTCTATGTGTGTGTGTGTAATATGATGTGTTAGTGTGAGATATGAGGGATTAGAGGCTGTATTTATATACTCTAGTGGTGCCCAAAGTCGGTCATAGAAGGACCTAGAACCCCATTTGAAAGGTTGCAATGAATGTCAAATTTAAAAGCATTTATATCAGACGCAAGTACGCCGCACTTTTTGGATTGTGTGCCGCACATATGGCATTTATAGCTCGTGACCTTTTTCATAATTGTAGATAATTTAATTTCTTCGCGTGGCCGCTTGAATCGCGTCAAACGGAGTTCGTATGACCAAGTTATGGCCAAAACAGTGAACATGTGTCGGGAAATCTTTATCTTTAGTTATTTCTTCGTTTAAGCTTCAAATCTTCGTGTATTCTTTCGTTTTCTTCCACGACACGTACATATAACCTACAATAGCAAATATATTATATTCTATACTGAAAGTTCTTATATTTTACCAATTTATATATATATAAGCATTAATAACGCGTATAGAAACATGTATAATTTGAGCGTTATCAAATCCCCCACACTTAAAACTTTGCTTGCCCTCAAGCAAATTTAAGAAAAGAAATTTTATAAACAAGGTCCTAGATGACAAGACAAAGAAATTTTTATTATTTTATTAAAAAAAATTATTGGGTGTGAAATTATCGAAAATATTTTTGGTTTTTGTAACAAATAAGTGCAAAAGGCGCAAGCACCCCCCCCCCCCCCCACACACACACACTTAAGGGTTTGCTTGCCCTCAAGCAAAATAAGGAAAATAATAAGCTTTACAAAACAAACATAGAATTATGAAAAATATTTTTAGATTTTTAATATGTGAAAACAGAGATGTTTGACAATACCCAATGATCTTCAAGCTGTAATAACATGACTAAGCACCTCACGAATAAGAAAAAGTATAATTCACTCAAACACTCGTATTCTTATGTGATGTAATAGAGAGTAAAAGGGAAATCACACTCAATTTATCATACATGATCCATTAAGTTACCATAGGCTTGTACAAGAAACAAAACTACACCGACAAGGCGTAAGCACCAGGTATAATATCAAAAGAGGACTTTTATTCGGGTTGTAACGTTAGGCTAAGGGTTAATAAGGGTGTGGATAAGGCATGGAAAATATATACTAGAAATGGTATTATAATAATACATGTCGACAAGTCCAAGAAACCCATGTTGCTAGTTACGACAATCCACAAACCCGTGAGGTTATCGAACATTCAACCTCTCTCGATCATAATCAAACCGGCACAAATGTAATATAGCAATACGTCACAAGCAACCAACATCTCAACTATTATTCATACTTTTCTTTTTCTCTTTTTTTTTATATTTTTTTCAATCAATCATTCACACAACTAACAATTCCCCCACACTTGAGATAAGGATACACCACAAAAAATACGAAACATGAAGCTGGCCATCTTCATCTTCGTTGGAATGGTACAACCCTCATAACAAAGCGCGAACAAACTATGAGCAAAAATCAACCAATCATACCGAGCAACTAGCAACCAACCGTAGAGACTTTCGACAAGGGGTAAGGCTAGGCTAAAGGTTATTTTTTTTAGTGGATGAGAAAAATGAATAGAATGGCTCAACGGGTTAAACTAGGGGTATCTAGCACTAAAGATGAGTGCTAACATAAAGTTTTATTTGGGTGGTTAGCTAATCAGTGTAATTAGCTAAAAGAATATGTTAAATGGAATGGCTATTTGGTTTAATCCTAAGTTGCCTCTTTATCACATAAAAATACCTATATCACGCGAACGTGATCTCACTGCGGTCTCGTAATGATTTCAAGCACAAGTTCTAGAATCAATAAATCACCGGCACACTCATAATCAAAGGAATCAAGCATAAAATACGTATGCTATATAAAGGCTCAAAATCCTCACATATTTACTGGAATGGTTATAAATGCGCAAGTAATGTCATCGATCCCGAGTCGGATCTGCTTTATCAATCGGGACACATCTCTGATTTCAAAACTTTATTTTATTTACTAAGTTTTATTCTAATATATTAACCTAACTGGCAAAAAATTTAAAAACAAGAATAGATTTTTAGATTACCGAGGGCGAACAAAAGTTTATACTTTTAATAATGAGTCTGATTTTTCAATTTATTTTCCCCCCACACTTAAGTTGAGCATTATGCGTAATTAGAAAATAACTTAAAGGTAGGATAATGGGAAAAATAAATATAAGAGAAACGAAACTTCCCGGGGCTCATTAGTTCTCGGCTGAATTATGAAAGATATGGCATGAAACGAAATGCCAAGCATGTGTATTCTACCACATGTAATATACTGATCCAAATATATCATTCCCCAAGTGATAAGATGCCAACCACCAATCCAAGCTCCACCTGTTTTATTTAATCTGCAAAATAAACTAAACTACAAAAACCGTAAAATACTAAAGCATACTTTCGTAGGCACCACGATTGCATTTAGCGTATGCAACAAGCCTTTAAACCCCTCGGTGGCCCGAGTGGACGAGTTATAGTCTCGTGAGGGTTTCCAGCGAACACACCCACAAAGTTCAAAACAATTTTTTATATATTTTTTTATTTTCGTTTAAAACTTTTTATTTATTTAGTAAAACAAGCACGCATAAAACATTACGAAAGGAAAAATTAGAATAGAAAGGAAAATATAATTACTAGTAGTATTCAAACATTCATAACACATACGAAAGAAAAAAAACAAAGGCGAAAATAAAATCTTTTTGGATTTTTAGATTTATGGCAAACACATAAGGTTTGAAACCTTTAACAACATAATCACATACAAAAACAAATATTTTTAGGTTTTATGTTTTTTTTATATTTTTAGCACACAATAATTATATAAGCTAAATAAAAATAATTATATGTATTTTTATTTTATATTTTTTATTACTTTTTAGATATTTATTTTAGTTTTTTTTAATTTTTTTCAGACCAGAAGTGCGTCGCACTTCATAGAAAGTGCGGCGTACATCGCATTTTTTTATTATTATTTTTCAAAAATTTAAACTTGGCTCGCGGCAAAAATGGTATGGAAGTGCGCCGCACAACAATGTATGTGCGGCGGTTTTATTATGACAGAAAATATTTTTTTAATTTTTTTATATTTTTTTGTCTTTTACACTTATTAGTTAAGAACACATATATAAACAGATGCAAACACATTAAATAGACAAACACAAAACATACCAACTAAACAAAAGGAATTACGAAAAAAAAATATTAAGATTTATAGTTTTAACATTTTTATGCTTTTTTAATAAGCACGTAAGCAAACACACACAACAAGCAAGCATAAAAACACATTACATTTACTCACAGTTGATTAAATCAAAAGAAGTTTCGCCTAACTATTATTTTTATACAAAACTGATTTTTTTGTTATGCATGAGCAAAGTGCGGCGCACAATGTTTTTGTGTGGCGTACTTTCTGCAATATTTTTCAAAATTTTACTTTTTATTTTACTTTTCACATATTCAATGCAAGAAAATATAAACAAACTAATAAACCAACAAAACACATGTTTTATTATATAAACAGGAACATGTCAGAAAACAAAATAAGCAAAAACAATTTAGAACTAAAATCTTTTTGGTTTTTTTTTCGACTGACAAACTAAATATTAACAAAATTACAAGGTGTATAATCATATAAAATGGAATTTCAAATGATCACATACCAGAGACTAGCAATTTAGGGGTTTTGTTTGGGTTTTGGTTTTAAATAAGATTATGTTTGTGAAAATTTGCAGAAAATGCGGCGTACTTGGGTAAAGTACGGCGTACTTCCTGGGTTTTCAGGAAAACCGGCGCACAACTTGTATGTGCGGCGTACTTCCTGGAGAAAAGTGATTTTTTTGGGTTCCGTTTACCAAAAAACGGTACGGCGAGTTTATAAAGTTAGATTTGTAAAACAATACCGCGATTTTGGTGTGAAGTCGGCGTACTTCGGGTATAAACCTGCAAAATAAGAAACGAGAACAGGGAAGTGCGGCGCACAAGGTTAATTGTGTGTCATACTTTCTGTAACAGCAGACATATTTTGAGATTTTAAAGAGATTTAAACACACGAAACATGCACAAGACTAACAAACAATCTGCAAACAACTAAACAAATACTCGGCAACGGCGCCAAAAACTTGATGTATGTTTTTACAAGCTTTAAATTTATATTAACTAGAAATACTGATTTTAACCAAAAACACAACATTCGGGCATGTATACCCTATTCGAGTGTAATATAATATTAGGTAAGTCCAAGTCGTTCCACGGGATTTGTAGCAATTCACAGATTGTTTATCAAGTAACAAAGCTAAATGATTGTCAAAGATCATAAAGCCAAAACGTGTGTATAAAGCAAGCAAGAAGTAAGGCATGATGCACATAACATAATAGATAGAGATAGAGAAAGACTTTATATAAACAAAGCATACAAGTCATATATGACGGGTAATCATAATAACAAGCATATCTACTAATGATAACATAGAATCCTTTCAACTTATATACTACATTATCACGAGCACATTAAAAATGGTTTATATCAAATATGCATACATATGAATTCCTCCTAACCCGGTCGGTCAATATAAGGAAGGGTCTTAAACATTATTCTACTTAGGTTGTTTATCAATTTACCACACCATTCTCACAAGCATGATATTAATTCATATGGCCAACATGATTCAAAATATATCAAGGCAATTAATCCTTTCGGCCTATTTTAATTGTAAGATATATTAAGAGATAAACAATGATCCAAGTAAAGATAACATCAAATTCATAAACATGTATATTCATAAATCATAGCAAAATCATTCAAATATTATTCATGTTTCACATATAAGAAGCAAAGTAACAATACTAATATTTCGACTACAACAACCATCAACCCAAAACTAAAAATTCCATGATCAACCAACAACCAAATGCTACTAAGATAACCCAAAATATACCAAGTAACTTCTGGAAATCCACAATATATCACCAAATAGAGTGTTTGGTAACAAGGTTTATGGTGATGATCTTAAGAGAATTTGGTGTGAATCCTCCAAGAATCAAGGTGATAAGTGTTAAGGTTATAGAAATGAATGGTTTATGATCTAGATATGGTGTAGAACTTCTAGAAATATATGTTTTAGTGGTGGTTTATGGTGGAGAGTGGTGGTAGCATGGCGGTTTAGAGGGGTGTTTGGATCATTGGATCCTAAGATCCTCACCACTCCTTTTTGATTTCTATGTGTGTGTGTGTAATGGGATGTGTTGGTGTGAGATATGAGGGATTAGAGGCTGTATTTATAGGTTCTAGTAGTTCCTAAAGTCAGTCATAGAAGGACCTAGAACCCCATTTGAAAGGTTGCAATGAATGTTAATATTAAGAGCATTTATATCAGACGCAAGTGCGCCGCACTTTTTGAATTGTGCTCCGCAAATATGGCATTTATAGCTCCTGGCCTTTTTCATAATTGTAGATAATTTAATTCTCTTCGCGTGGCCGCTTGAATCGCGTCAAACGTTCGTATGACCAAGTTATGGCCAAAACAGTGAACAAGTGTCGGGAAATCTTTATCTTCAGTTATTTCTTCGTTTAAGCTTCAAATCTTTGTTTTCACCCTTTATCCATACATTTCTTTTTCATTCTTCAACCCCTTCAATGCTTACCAAGACGTCATTACTAACACCTTGTTGTGATTGTTCCAGTGTTAGCTCAATCTTAGTCGGCATTATTCCCTTATACTCATTCATCTCCAATCATACCTAAGGACTGCTATTTCTAACTATGGAGTGTCCTTGGGTAGATCCCTCCGGTTCTGGTTGGATCATAGGACTAATACCTAACCTAACCACCTTATGACTTCAGAATCGTCGTGAATTAAGATGTTGTTGGGTATGAGATCGTAACCATAAAACCTTTTCCGAAGAGTATCAAGCACTTTGAGTCGATTAGATCACTTATTATTTTCAAGATCACATTTTAATTACATTTCTCCCCTTATTTTAAATACTAATTCACTTAGTTTTTGAAATACCATGTGATTAAAATTTGTCATGAAAATCCTGTGGAGAAAACTTTTATACTTAGCATGAATTATATGGAACATTAACTTGCTCCCCCTCAATTTTACATATGTTTGACACCAAAAAAATGATACCAAGTTGTAAAATGAATATAAAATTGAGGGTTAGCATTGTTGAGCACACAATTTTAAAAGATTATGAATTGTCATTGAAGAATTCTTGAAAAATTGTGCTCAACCACTAAATCATCTTATAACATACAATCTATTGAGTAGTCATTATTATTACAGATTTGTTATTAAGAGATTTTTGATAATGTTTTGAATACATAAAATGTCATGTTAGGATGTATCTAAAATCATTAAAACTTTGTTTGTCGAAAAACTTCCCCTCAAACATTAACTCATTTAAAAAAAACACCAAATGTAGAAGAATTGTCTTGTAAAACTTTATGAGGGATGAAGTGTTGAACTCACAATTTTGAAATATTTAGAATTATCATTGAGAAATTTTTGAAAATTTGTGTTCAACATTTTGAAAAATATCATGTTAGAAGACTTCTCTTCTAACGCTAAGGATAAGCGAACTTATGCGTACACTCTGCTTTGTCGTTCGGGTCCGAGTTGCAATCTGAGAGCAATTACAAGTCATAAAGAAAAATAGAAATGACATGTTTTGAAAGCATTTGAACTCTTGCTCGAACTTCCTTTACACGCCAGTGTCGATGTTAATTAACATTTCTAGGTACGTAAATGTTATCGATTCCTAGAGACATGTCGAGAAGATTCTTTTTGGAAATTTTTTGTTTTTCTGATTTTGTATCTTCTTTTTGAAATTTTATATTTTTGTATTTGTTTTTATAGGTTTTATATTTTTGTATTTTGCTTTTCTCAAAAATATTTACAAGTCGATGTTTGAAGAATATATCAAGCAGATTCATTTGCCAGAACCTCCAGTTCTGCTGGAGTCAAACATCTCATACCAATTCGTCTGACAAGATACTGAAACCTATCTTCGGGTAAGGCTTTAGTAAACATATCAGCTAATTGGTATTCAGTTCTGACAAAATACAATTCAATTATACCGTTTTTAACTTGTTCCTTGATGAAATGGTAACGAGTATGGATGTGCTTGGTACGGGAATGTTGCACGGGGTTGCATGAGATTGCTATAGCTGACTAAGAGTCGCAATACAACGGTATTTTGTTGTAGTTGAAGCCACAATCCTTAAGTTGTATCCTCATCCACATTACTTGGGCACAACTTGCAGATAATGCCATGTACTCTGCCTCTGCTGATAATATTGCAGTGCAGTCCTGCTTCTTTGACATCCATCTGACTAATTTATCACCCAGGAACTGTATTCCTCCCGAAGTGCTTTTGCGAGTATCAAGACATCCGGCATGGTCGGCATCTGAAAAAGCTGTTAGTTCAAAGCCAGAATCTTTTGGATACCAGAGTCCCATGTTAATGATACCTCTTAAGTATCGAAAGATCCTTTTAACCTCTTTGAGGTGTTTTTCAGTCGATCGTGCTTGATAACATGCACAATAACATACTATTTGCACTATGTCTGGTCTTCTAGATGTCAGATACACGAGTGACCCGATTTTACTATGGTAGTTAGTTTGGTCTACGAGTTTTCCACTCAAGTCCGCATCTAGTTATGTGGTAGCCATTGGTGTACCAACAGTATCACATTTTTCCATACCATGTTTTTTAAGTATTTCTAAAGCGTACTTAGCTTGATTGATAAAGATACCTCTTGGAGATTAGTGGATCTGAAGTCCTAAAAAGAATTTTATTCCAAAAATGACCCTAAATGACCAAAAACACAATGAAAATGGCAAAAATATGCTTGTTTTGTGTTTGTATGAGTGCAGGTACGGATAAAGCAAAAACCACAAGAAAACCGTCAAAAACGGGCAAACACGAACACGGGGAACGGAAGAGCACAAAAGAAGCCGGGGAATCAAGCCAAAGTCAAAAAGTCAAAGCTCTCAGTCAACTATGGGTCAACAAAAGTCAACCACAAAAAGACAAAACCCCAAAAAGTTCCAAATCAGTCCTTTAAGTTTCAGAAATTTACACAAATGGTCCTTGAAGTATAATGGGCCCTAAACCTATCAAAAACAACACCCGGATCCAAAGCCCAAATCAAAAGCCCAAAACCCTAAGCCCATAACACTTTTTATAAAAATCCAGGGGTAAATTGTGCCAACTCTGAAAGTTAATATACATTGAAAGTGAATTATATATGCACTTTTTAAAAGAGAGGGACTAAAGTTGCCATAAACCCAAAGTTTAAATCCTTTTACCCCTGACAGTTGAAATTGGGCGCGAAAATAAGTTTTTACTGTTCATCATCGTCCCAAACATGCCCTCTCCTCATATCAAAGGGCTTCTCAAAATTAATGGGTAAAAAGGACTATTCAAGGGTTCATTTACACGCTGGCAGAGTCACACATCATCAAGCTCACCTCATTGGTCTATTCCCACAAAGAGAGGACACGTTGGCATGATTAAAAACACAAGAGAGAAGGGGTTTTATGCTAGATACACTCACAATGAAAGCACAATGTCACAACCACGGATTGCCACGCTGGCAATCCGTGTGAGTTAGATATGATCCAAGGGTGGAGAATTGTGATCCAATCATTGAGAGAATCCAATGGCAGAGATTAGAAGGAGCGTGGGATGCAAGCAACAGCCTAGAAGCTTCTTCAACTGGCTATAAAAAGCCCACACCTCTCACACACACATATCTTCTTTTTCCTTTTTAAAACCTAGTTTAGCTTTTAGCTTTTTAATAGCTTATTGTAATTTTCTTTTCAATCTTCCTTTGTTCTTTTAGGCTGAAGCAATTGCAACCGCATGCTATACTCAAAACAGATCTATCATCATTCCGACATATGAGAAAATGACTTATCACATCATCAATGACAGGAAACCTTCAATTAAACACCTTCACATTTTTGGTTGCACTTGTTACCTAACCAGAGATGGTGAAAATCTGGATAAGATGAAAGAAAAAAGGGATCAGTGCATTCTAGTGAGATACTTCACTCAGTCAAAGGGATATTGAGTTTACAACAAGAGAACCCGATTGATAGTTGAATCCATACATATTCGATTTGATGAAATCAAAGAGATGTCTGAGACGTTTGTTGATAATAACACTTCAGGCCTTGTTCTCTAACGACAAAAGTCGTCAGACTATGACAACTCTGGCCTCGTCCCCCAACTACAAAATGTTTCTCCTTCAGCAGATACAATAGCTCCGTCACACATGGTTGGTTCTCTTTTCGGGTCCTTTATATGATGAATTTTTCAATGCAAGTACTTCAAGTGTCAACAATTATTCTTCTCCCACTAACAATTTTAAACAACAAGACACACCACCTACAACGAATATTCAATCTTCAATCGAACCAACAACTCCAACAAATGTTAATGCTGAGGAAAACAACGATAATCAAGAAGTAGATACACTGTGCGAAATGTGGTTTTGTTTTGGGACAAGATATGTGCTTATGACTGTTATGTAAATATTATGTGTTGATTTACTTGCATGTACTGTTTTTGGCATGGCAAGGTTCTATGTGGTACTTTTATATACTGTGTTTGGCATACAAGGTTCTGTGTGGTACTTGCATGTACTGTGTTTGGCATACAAGGTTCTGTGTGGTACTTGCATGTACTGTGTTTGGCATGCAAGGTTCTGTGTGGTACGCCCTAATATAGTGCTCCAGGTGGTAGGACCTTTAGGTGCGTTAGTGATTTGGGAGTTGTGACTCCGGGTTTATTATTAGATGTTAAGATATGACTAGCGGGGATGCTATGTCTTGGATTGTTAGCATATATTCACTGTCATATAGCACTATTGTCCACTGTTGAAATATTGACACAACTTTTGGGTTTAAGGTCAAACCTACGAGCTCACCAACATTATTGTTGACATTTTCGAGTATCATTTTCAGGTGAAGTGAAAGAAGAATAGTTTGGTGATTAATAGCAGACTTAGAAGTATCCCGTGTGGAATTTCATTTGAAGTCTTGCTTGCTTGTTGTTTGATTTTAGTATTTGGAGACTTTGGATTAAGTTTAGTTATGGTCCCCTGCGAGGGCATATGAATAAATGTAAGAGATTTGTGGATTTTAGTTGCGATTTGGGACATCACTTGAGTTTGTTCAAGGTTGATGGTCTTCATAGCACTTGGAGTTTATGCAATGTAGTTTTTCTCTATTTTTGTACCTTGTGTTATGATTGATCATTATGTTGCATTCCCGAGTTTCCGCCATTGTCGGGGTGTGACAGCAAATTTACGTCGATGATATTATTTTCGGGTCTACAAACCCTAAATTTTCTAAACGATTTAAAAAAATAATGCACAGTAGATTTGAGATGTCCTTAATGGGGGAAATGAAATTCTTTTTAGGACTTCAGATCCACCAATTCCCAAGAGGTATCTTTATCAATCAGGCCAAGTACGCTTTAGAAATATTTAAAAAACATGGTATGGAAAAATGTGATACTGTTGGTACACCAATGGCTACCAAATAACTAGATGCGGACTTAAGTGGAAAACTCGTAGACCAAACTAACTACCATAGTAAAATCGGGTCACTTATGTATCTGACATCTAGAAGACCAGACATAGTGCAAGCAGTATGTTATTGTGCATGTTATCAAGCACGACCGACTGAAAAACACCTCAAAGAGGTTAAAAGGATCTTTCGATACTTAAGAGGTATCATTAACATGGGACTCTGGTATCCGAAGGATTTTGGCTTTGAACTAACAGCTTTTTCAGATGCCGACCATGCCGGATTTCATGATACTCGCAAAAGCACTTCTGGAGGAATACAGTTCCTGGGTGATAAATTATTCAGCTGGATGTCAAAGAAGCAGGACTGCACTGCAATATCATCAGCAGTGGCAGAGTACATGGCATTATCTGCAAGTTGTGCTCAAGTAATGTGGATGAGGATACAACTTAAGGATTATGGATTCAACTACAACAAAATACCGTTGTATTGCGACTCTTAGTCAGCTTCCATACAATATCATCGCAACCCCTTACAGCAATCCCGTACCAAGCACATTCCATACACATTATCATTTCATTAAAGAACATTTTTGAAAACGGTAAAATTGAATTATACTTTGTGACCAAACTATGACCAATTAGCTGATATTTTACTAAAATCCTTACCCAGAAGATAGGATTCAGTATTTGTCAGGCGAATTGGTATGAGATGTTTGACTCCAGCAGAACTGGAGGTTCTGACAAAAGAATCTGCTTGATACATCATCAAACATCAACATGTACATATTTTTGAAAAAAAATACAAAAATATAAAATTTCAAAAAGAAAATACAAAATCAAAAAATATCAGAAAATGTTTCACAAAAAGAATCTTCTCGACATGTCTCTTGGAATCGATAACATTTACGTACCTAGAAATGTTGATTAATCTCGACATCGGGCAAGTAAATGAAGTTTTACGAACAGGAGATTCAAAGCTTTCAAAAACATGTCCATTTCTAAGTTTTCTTAATGCTTTATGTGCAGAATATCAGTACGTAACCCGGCTTCAAATAAAGGAAAGTTTTTTTATCTATAAAAGGATACTTATCCTAATCAACGAGAAAATCAACTTTTACCCGGATCTTGAGCGGTTCAACAAGACATTCAAAGTTTTTAAGCGTCAAGAAAAAGGATAGGATAACGCATAAGTGCCTTACCCTAAGATTGGAAAAGAGAATCTTCTAATGGATGTTTTCAAAATGTTGAACACAATATTTTAAGAATTTCTCACTGATAATTCGATAATCTATCAAAATTGTGTGTTCAACACTCCAAATCTTTCAAGGGGGAGAGTTGTTCGAAAAAAAAAACAAAGTTAAATTGACTTTGGGTACAACATATCACACCATTCATATGTATTCAAAAACCATTCCCAGAAAGTTCACATTTAATAACAACAAGATAATAAGTGACAATACAAATAGAATGATAGTTATAAGATGACTAGTGTTCAACCTCAAGTTATAAGATCGATTTTACAACTGTATCATTGTTCATTGGTGTCAAACAAATGTAAATTGAGGGGAGCAAGATATGTTCCATATAATTCATCAAAGAAAACGTTTACACATGCCTTTTCAGACAAAATTTAATCACACATTATTTCAAAAACTAAGTGACATTAGAATTTAAAATAAGTAGAAAGTAATTAAAATGTGATCTAAAAGACTCAAAGTGCTATCCGGAAAAGGTTTTATGGTTACGATCTAATACCCTACAACATCTTATTTCATGACGATTCTGAAGTCATAAGGTGGTAAGGTTAGGTATTTGTCCTATGATCCAATCAGAACCGGAGGGATCTACCCAAGGACACTCCCAAAGTAAGAAAAAGCATTCCTTAATAAGAGTGGATCTGAATGTGTAAAAGGAAGAATGCCGACTAGAGATTGAGCTAACCACAGGAAACAATCACCAACAAGGTGCTAGTAAGGGGGAAAAACGACTTGGTAAGCATTGAAGGGGTTGAAGAATTAAAAAGAAATGTATGGATATAGGGTGAAAAGAACGAAGCCCTCCACACAACTTTAGGCAGAAACCCGGGGTCATACATATGCTGTCAGAATCACACTGTTAAGCTACATTGAAGACGACATTATGCGACCCAGTGATGCAATGCACAACCCTTCCCAGCCATTCGGTTTCCTCTCAAAGAAACTTGTCTCATTTGTTACTGAGATCCATAACGACTCATTGACTTTCCCTCACTCCGAGATAGTAAAATTGAATAGGTGCAGTCTGCTCCAGCCTCCGATTACTAACAAAACCAAAACAGCACTATCGAGTCTAGAGCCAAGAATCATCAAATAAATCCTCATTAGGACACATTCCATGACAAACACTTGTTAGAACATACAACTAGTTCACAAGCTGATATAACAAGAGTCCTACACATTATCCTTGTGATAGTGGCCAGAACAACTGAGAGTGATACTCATTTAACTCACAATTAAGATGCAAATCCAAGCTTGAGCCAACATCAAACAAGCTCTTGGTAGGTGACTTGCAAGATTTTATATGAATCGAACTTGTGTCAACTGGAAAGAAACGATGGTGCGATTCCATGTGAATCAAACTTGTTCTAGTAAATGAATAAGGCGGCTTAATCATAAGATATAACTATCTGAATCACTCTTACTGTGTTTGTCCTGCTTTGAGACGTTCCGGTAATGAGAACAATCAAGCATGGTAATTTCTATCACATAGAATCATGTGTTAGAAGAACCTACGCTTTGAGCTTAGAAACCCTGTCAAGGAGAATCTTTTGAATCAACCTAATCACAAGTATAAGAATTTTATACTGTAAAACAGTCCTACGGAACCGAAGGTTAATCTAACCAAATCCGGACGAATGACAAAGCCATATTCGTCCACACGCTTTATTGCTAACTGTTTTATTTTAGGATACATAAAGATGGAGATGGTGATGCCTTATTCCAGCTGAAGTCAGATTCATTACCACATGCTCATGCTCAAACTACAAAGACATACTATAAGCATCGAGATTCAAGAATCATGAAAGCTCAAGAATTAAAGACAAAGACTTCCGCACAAACTCTGATATAGAAGATCTTCCTTCAAAGATATCAAGTCTATCAAGGGAGATTGTTAGCAAGCTTTCAAGATGATGCAAAGTATGAGCAAGTTGGCCAAGACACAAGATCGCAAGGTGGCAAAGACGATCAAGACGAAAGGATAAAGATTTAAAGATCTCAAACGTAAAGAAGAAGTCGAAAGACTATGACAAGATCAAAGATCACATATCATAAAGGAACAAGCCTACAATGTAGACCAAGACAAAGACAATAGCTTAACGACAAAAGTAATCTCATTGATCTCACGAAGGAGTTTCACAATAAACTTACTTCGGGGGAGATTGTTAGCCTCAAAATATTGAGTCGAACAATGGAAGTTCGTTCATTAATTATATTAGGTCTCGGTCATTAATTAATATACGTTGTAATAGGCTAGACGGGTAAACGGGCTTTTAAATGTAAGCTAACCAGTCACGTGTATCGGGCGAATGCCCAAGTAAACCCGAGCCCGGGCCGTAGAAATACTAAAGGCAAGTAAGCCTTTTAGTCTAGGTATAAATACCACTCTCCATAGATAGAGAGTGGGGTTGGTCATTTGTTATTTTTTCATTTTACAAGTAATCATCTCATTCTCTCTCACTTTCTCTCTCTACTCTCTCTTTACATTTCTTATCATCTCCCAATCTTAATTTCTTGTTCTAATTATGAAGTGAAGTGATTCCTTAGATCCGACATTTACTATCAAGTCTACAGACAAGGCAGCTCTCAAAGAGTATGATCAAAAAAGCACTCTCTACCAGACCATGCATGCTAACAAGTCTTTCAACAGAAATCCTGTTAATCATCAATTGTACCATGCTCTTATGGAAGCACTAATAGAGGATAAAAATGCAATAGATAAAGGAGTTGCTCATACAGTTCAAGACCATAAGAGAAAGCATGATGATGATGAAGACGATGATGATGAAGACCCTCCAACTGGACCAAACCAGGGTAAGAATACGAAGAGGAGAAGAACCAAGGAGTCAAAGTCTTCCAAGAATCCATCCACCGCCAAAGAAACCCCTAAAGGTAAAGCTCCATCTAAAGGATCTAAAACTGGTAAGTCTTCTTTAGTAAAGGAACCAGTTAAAGAACCTATTGCCGAGGTGGTTATGGATGATGCGGGTGATGATGTGGTTCATGATGATGATCAACCACAAGATTCTTCTAAACCAAATACCGCCAAGACTCCGAATCCAGAATGGTTCACACAACCTCCAAGGCCTCCTACTCCTGATCAGGAATGGAACAAGCGTCAGGTTGTACTTGATTAACCCGAACAACCTTGGTTCAATCAAATGGTCTCTTCTATAAAAGATCCTATCACATTCGACGAACTCATGGCCACTATGATTGACTTCTCCAAGTATGTATTGAATCGACTTAAAATTGATAATCTTACTCAAGATATCTTGTTAGGACCTGCCTATAATCTGTTAAAAGGCACGTGTTCTAGCAGCATCAAACTAGAAGAGTGTTTCAATGCATTAACAGACATGTTTGATTGGAATAATCCTAAAGAGAATCGTTACCCCTTTGCTCTATCCAAACCTCTTCCTCTACAAGGTCACCCAGGTCATCTAACCGTTGTTGCTTATTACTTCTTCAATAATGACCTGGAGTATCTGAAATCTTCTTATCTGGAAAGGACATATACTACGTTGATCACAAAGACCAAAGCAGCTCGGTATAAGATTGAAGGGATTGAAGACATAGTTCCTATGCTTTGGAGTCCTACCAAAGTGGGGTATGACAAAGATGCATTGAAAAGGATCAAACATTGGGGTGAAAGACATAAGTTATGGCATAGATCTTAGCTGAACAAGTTCTCTAAGCATAATGTGTATTCTACTAAGAAAATTCTAGGGGTGAAGAGTGTTAGTGTCAAGAAACTACACGGATATGGTCATCTAGAATAGATTGTGGTGAAAAGAGCTGATCGTCAGTTCTACAAGTTTAAAGAATGTGACTTCGTGGATCTACACCTAAATGACATTAAAGACATGCTGCTTCTTGCTATTCAACACAAGCTATTCCACCTCACCGACAGCGATATTGTTGACTTTATTGTGGCTCTTCGTATGTTTACAAGAAGCCTCGTCATCAAGAAACGTGTCGATGATTTACAGCTTGGTGTAGAGAGTTACCAGAAGAAACTCAACATCACTCCACCTCAACAGACCTTTCTAGAAATAGAAATCAAAGAACTCTACACTCCATCTCACAAACTGCCAGGGGTAATCTATGAAGATCTGACCAAACAAAAAAGAGTGATGCTGGTTGATGAGCTGTACAAGTTCTCGAACAGGATGCTCAACAAAGTTCAAGATGAGCTTCATCATAGAATACGTAATTTTCGTTTGGAATACAATAAGGAGATGCCAAGGAGAAAGTGGACGGCTATTGACAGAAAAAGGTCGGAACTTATGGTCGAGCTGATTGATAAGCAGATGCGTGAAAGACGAATCATCAGAACTGAAAGATTGGGTTGGTGCCGGGAACTCTGAGATGGACACAAACAAATGACGCGCACCACATGATCGTGCATGATCCTTCTCATAAATCTTATAGTGATTATGTTGTGAATAGTAGTATAGACTTATCATAGTAGGCAATATAAAATAGTGTTTGATATGAACTTTCTAGATTTTTTCAATAAATTCAAAAAATTTCAAATTAAAACGTACTCAACACTAAATACAAATATATACCTATCCCATCGAAGAAAATTGAGGGAGCAATAATAATTTCCTAATACGCTTTGCTAATAATTGGATATTTTTTCCCTAAAAATCATTAATATTTGAATCAATTGATACCAAAATATCAAAATTTAACATTTATAATAAGGTGAGAAAATCGATTAAAATATATGCTAAAAGATGTGATTTAAGACTCAAATGCAAGCTTCACCTTCATGATCGCTAAACATTTTTGAATATCGATGCAAGTACCTTGATCGATGTTTTTAAATGGTTTTAAGGCTGAGAACAATACCAAAAGACTGCCATGTCTGTAATTAATTGGAGTTATAAGGTGGTTAAGATTAGGTAGCCATTCCCATGATCCAGCCAGAACCCGAGGGATCTACCCAGGGATATTCCATTAGTTAGAATAGAAGTCCTTAGGTATGATGAAAAAAGGAGTAAAGTGAGAAAAGGGAATAATGCAGACTAAGACAAAGCTGACATTAGAATAAACCCAACAAGGTGTAAGTGATGAAGTCTTGGTAAGCATTGAATGGGTTGAAGAATTAAAAAGAAGTTAAGATAAAGGGTGAAAAGAAAGAAGCCCTCCTTACACTTGGGCAGAAACCGGGTCAATACATAAACTGTCAGAAACACTAAGATGTTGTCTGGTATTGAAGACAGTCATCATGGACCCAGTGATGCGATGCACAACTCTTCCCAGCCACTCGAGGTCTCTCAAAAGACTCTTGCATCATTTCTCAAGGAGATTAAACACATTTCTATCAACTTTCTCACTCCGAGCTAGTTGGTATTGAAAAGGTGACAGTCTACTCTAGCCTCTGATTACTAAAAACCAAAGTGCACTATCGAGTCTAAAGCCATAAAAGAGATCATCCATAAATATCATTAGGACACTTATCCAAAATATGCTTGCTAGTTCACACTATGTGAAAACAAGAAATATATCAAGAGTCCTACGCATTATCCTTATGATATTGCCAAAACATTAGAGTGATACTAAAGTACTCACAATGACGATGTAAATCCTTCCAGAGCCAACATCAAACAAGCTCTACGGTAGGTGACTTGTGAGATCCTACAAGGATCAAACTTGTGATACTGGATATCGATTCGGTCCAGCTTATGAATTGACGGATGAATTTTGAAAAAGATAAAACTGTTAGTATGTTATAAAATCCATTTGCATCTTATCATGCCGATTGATTTTCCTAAATCAATTTTCAATCTTATGTCCATGGGAAGTCTCACAAGGGTATTTAGACATAGAAAGGCTGAACACGAATTGACGACTTAATCAGGAAGATAGTAACTTACCGGTTCACTTTTACCGTGTTGCCTGCTTTGAGACGCTCCGACAATGAGAACGGCTAGTGCGGCTATAAAACCCTATCAAGGAGATTCTTCAGAATTCTACATGATCACGGGTAGTATTTATAATAATTAACGAGGAACTGTGGTTATTACAACCGTATTCGACAAAGTGATAAAGCCACTTTCGTCCATATATGTTGTTTATTACTAACCTATTCATGTAGATTTCCTAACGGCGACAGCAGTTACCCGATGACAACTCAAAGTCAATGCCACATGCTCATACTTGACCGACATATGTAAAGACATCATGAAATCTCAAGTACATGCTTCAAGACTTCCGCTACTCTGATACCGTACGTCTTTCTTGAAGTGACAAAGTATTAAAGTTAAAAATTTCAAGAAATTTCTACTACTATGATACCGCACGTCTTTCATGAAGTGACGAAGTGTTAAAGTTAAAGAATTTCAAGAAAGATGGTTACACAAGTTTTCAAAATCAAGAAAAGTATGAGTATGTCGGTCTAAAGTCACAAGATCATAAGAAGGCAAAGATTACAAGATGGAGAAAAGATATTATGCTTGGTTGATGATCTCAAAAACTCAAGATCACATACAAGTCAAAATAAAGATAAAAGCTAAAGCCTAAAAGTCTAAAGATTACTACATCAAGATTCACAAGATAAAGATTATGAAAACAAGACTACGAGCAAAGATTAAAGAAATTCATATAATGTAAAGCTTAAGTTTTTGTAAATTGGAGTGACCTCCCTTAGGGGGAGATTGTTAGAAATCAAGAAAAGACTCGGTCACTACCAATATGTAATAGTATAGCTCGTGGAAACAATATTTGGAAACTTACCAAGCTAACCGGGTCAACATAAGACAACCTTATGTGTGACCGGCCAAGCAAGGTATAAATACCCCTCTCTACAACTTGGAAAGGGTTGGTTGTTTATTTGGTTCTTTTACTTAATACATTTTCCTTTCCTTTTCTCTCTCTAAGTGATACAACCTACTTGCTCTTCTCTAAACTTTCTTTTTGTTCATTATTAATTAACGTGATTGATTGACATCTTAAAACCTCTTTTTGGATAACCTCCAAAAATTAGTTTTAACATTTCTAAACCTTGGATATTAATTATAAACTTTGGGGGTTTGTTCTCTGGAAACACTCACGAGTCTTCACTCGTCTTGTCTTGGGCCACCAAGTGGTTGAAAGCTTGTTGCATATGCTAAATGCAATCGTAATTCCTACGAAAGTGAGTTAGGTTTGTATAACTTGTATATTTATCTTTTAGCGATTTTATATTCTTAGTTTGTTTTAGTGATCACAGGGGAAAATGAGCTTTGCTCACAATGAAGATTTTCTGGATTTCTCCACCGGCTTATTACATTGCATATGTTTAGAAGCAATGCGCAAGGAAGTTTCTTGTTCTAATTCTACTCTTCCTATTTATTTCATTTCCTTAATGTACAATATGGACATTGTACAAAACAAGTGGGGGAATGGTGCCAATTTTAAAAAATTTGACATATTTTTCTAACTAAACTAGAATTAATCTTTGTTGAATGCACATTACCCTTTATTATTACTTGGTGAGGTTTAAGCCTAATGTTTCATTTCCATCTCATTATAAAAATCCATCAAAAATATTGAGTGTGCCGGCAGTATTGTAGACTTTAAAACTTGGCATGTACATCATTTCAAAACCTAATTGTTATAAATAAAGAAATGTTCTACTTGTAAGCACTATTATAAAGTGCAGGGACTATTTGTATCATGTTAGGAAAGATTAGTCAACAATCTAATAAGGCTCTAAATAGGGTATTTATGTCATGATTAGATATATAATTTCATTTTAATCAAAACGCAAGTTAGGTATTTTCTCTCTCTAAACACACACACTATTACACCTTCATTTTCACACACTAGTCATCAATCAAGATCTTAATAATCAATATGTGGTATCAGAGCCAATGATTGCATATTAGTGCTAATTTTTAGTGTTTGATTGTGTTGGAGATCGAGGATTTTCTTAATTCTGCTTATTTCGAGCTTATTCTTATTCAAATTGCTTTTTCAGTTTGCTTACTGTTGATTCCGTCTGTTGATTCTGACTGCTTATTGCTTATTTCGACTGCTTTTTGTGCTTGTTCAGTTTGCTCATTTAGCTTATTCAGTTAAGTTTTGAGCTAATTTAGTCGTTTAATTGCTTAATCCGAGTGCTTAATCAGTTCAGATTTATTCAGTTAGCTTATTCAGTTACATCGTGATTAAAACTGCTTATCTGCTTCTCTGGTCTGTTTTTGTTCAAAGCTGCTTCAAATCTGTTATCTCAATGCTTATTTGCATAAAAACTGCTTATCAGGTCTAAACTGCTTATTTTAAATCTGCTTATTTTTCGTGCTTATAATGGTGCTATCTGTTTAAGATCAGCTTATTTTTTTTCTTTAATAAAAAAAATAATAAAAAACGGTTATTTTTTTAGATCTAACAGATTTTGAACTGAATTGTAACTATACCTCATTTAACACAGATCCAAATAGAAAAGAAGTGATAGAGAAGGAGGTTATCAGATCTAAAAACAAGAAACTAAAACGAAAAGGAAAAATTACTAAGATCTTAGATATTTTTTTTTCTTGTGCTAAACTAATTGTAAGAGCTTTAAGGATCTAGAACAAGAAAGAACACTGACTCCATCATTACAGATCCAACTTTAAAACAGATTTTGTTTCACTAACAAGAAACCCATCTCAAACATCACAACATCTAGATCTTCTCTATATCAGATTCAAAATAAAATAAAATAATAAAATAATAAATAAACAGTTTCGATAACAGTTTCTCATTTCATAAATCTCATTTCAATATAACAGTTTCGATCTATATTAATACAAAAAATAGATAAATAAACGAAATAAAGGCAACGATCTCAGTTTTGGGCTTTGATTCTCTTCCAAGATTTAAAGATCTACATAGATCTTCTCACGCCCAACTCATCATAAATCAATTTTTGAAGACTTAAGCTTCATTCTTTAATTTTCGAAATAACAAAGAAAGGTCAAGAACAAAAGTGTTCAAAACCCTTCTTTTGTTTCGGTTCAATCGAAAAAAAAACAAAAGAAAACCTACCTGTGTGTCTTGTGTTCTTCATGATTATTCCGTTCGTAGGTATATCAGGTGTCGATCTATAAGAAAAAGAAAGACAAGAATCTGAGATTCGTGTTCTTATTTTTTTTAGGGTTTATAAGATTAGGTTATATCATTGAGAGATTTCATATAAAGAGATACATGCGTGAGGATCGATCTTATCACACAAGCAAAGAGGTGAGGTTATATTTTTTGTTGACTGAGAGGAAAACATACAAGAGAGGCGTGAGTTTATGATTTTAGGGTTAGGGTTAAGTGTTTGTGTTGGTACTAGAATTATATTCTGATTGTAAGTTGGTTAGGTTTGTAAGAGTGTTTGTTAACGTTGGCCGTTTTTTCAATTGTTTGACTAAGAATTAAAACTGTTGTTGGAATCTACCGAAAATTTGTGGTATTATGATATTTCTGGTATTAAGTGGGCTACATATAAATTTTACTTAAGAGTGTGCATATTTTTTAATACCCATTTGTGTTTATAGATAATATTTTAGGCGTGGTTTATTAGTGTGTATTGATTGATTTGGTAAACCACACATGCATTCAACTATATTGATTTGGTGAGGTAGTAGTGTAGTAGTGTGGTAGTGTATTTTTTTTAGTACTAAATTTTTTATCTACATTTTTTTTGCGGTTCGATAATCCGAAAACGATTATATTTTTGGGTTCAATTTTTGGGATTATATTTTATTGTGTTAGGTTTTATTTAAGCTTTAAAAAATATAATAAAATAAAAATAAATAAATAAAAAGAAAAGAAAAAGAAAAGAGTACAATTTTTTATATATCATTTTTTTTTTAAATTGATAGTATTTTTTTGTCTACGGCTTTAATTGAGACTTAAATAGTTTTTGTTTGCGCAAGTTAGTTAGTTTGTGGTGATTAATTAAGCAAACTTGTTCGGATTATTCGTTGAGCATCGAGATTTTTGATCGAGACAAGATGAGTCGAGACGTAATTACGGTTGGTTCGACAATGCGATACGTTATTGTATCGGGTGAATACATCACGAGTGGCGTGAACGTTTATGAACTATCTTTGAAACAAAGCGGATGTGAAGCAATGATTAATTCTATTTAGAATGGTGATCATCCATTACCTGCTATTGCTCAAGTGTCACTTGCTGGAACCGCACCGAATGCACCTCATACTCTTAAAGATCCCAAATTTTAGACTGCTGAAGAGAAAAAGAATCGAAAGATTGATTGTCTTGCAAGATCTCTTTAGATTTAAGGGCTTCCAAATGACATGTATTCTCTCATTGATAGCAACGATACCGCTAAAGATTTATGAGATGCTCTTGAAAGGCAGATGCGTGGTTCTGAGTATGGTGAACAAGATAGGAAAGCTGCAATTTTATCTGAGATAATAGACTTCAAAGCTATTTAAGGAGAACATTACTTGATACATAATCTCGTTACGTAAAACAATGATTAATGATTTAAAGAAGTGTGGTTATAAGAAAGATAATTGTGAGTTGAGATACAAGTTCTTGAACAATTTGCAACCAGAATGGAAACAATATGGTACATTGATAAGGCAAACCAAGAACTTAATGGATATCAATATTGATGCTCTTTACAATATTTTGAAGCAAAACCAAGGTGATGTGAATGATGCTATAGGATATAAAAAGAAAGTTGTTGTGGTTACTTCAGATCCATTAGCGTTGGTTGCTGAGAAAACAAAGGACAAACACAAAAGAAAAGTTGTGTTCAATCGATCCTAAGAATATGATGAAGAATATCATGAATGTTAAAAAGATTACCGTTTTGTTAGCAAAAGCTTTAATAATCGAAAAAAAGAGTGATTATGCTAAGCCAACAAACAACTATTTGAGAACTTCTCTTTAGCAAACAAGAAACCAAGTACGTGAGTCAGAGAAAAAGAAAAGGATAAGTAAGTTGAATGAGATGAAACATGATTTTAGCAAATTAAGTGCTATAATTGCAAGAAGGAAGGACATTTTGCCAAAGACTGCAAGAAAGCAAAGTCAAAGACTACAACTACTTATCAAGAACAAAGAGTTGCTAAGCAAAGAAAGATATGATGAACAAGGTGCGATCTTTGGCGAAGGACCAAGCTTGGATGAGTCCATATGATTCAAATAAAGAATCAATGCAAATATATCTTCATGCTAAAATGGAGAAAGGTTCTTTCAGACTCACAGGAAATTCATATCTGCAGAATAAGACCATTGTTAGTATCTTATTACACAAGTTGATCTGAAAGTAATCTGAAATTAAACTTCAAATTCAGAATATTATGATAACTCTACAAATTATGTTTATTTGTGGACTATGTTGATGATCAAGAAAATTTCTCATATGCAATAAAATTTGGCTAGTGAAAATTTTAATAAAATCATATTTGTATCTCAAACAGATCATGATACAGTCAGAAGTTGATCATAATGATCTGAAGACAAATACATTTATTGATAAAAATTGATTTAAGAAGTTTAACCAAAAGAGATATGCTAAATGTCAAAAACGTATGAAAAGCGAATCAAAAAAGCATAGATTTAGAAAATCAAAACAAGGATTTACAAGATAAATATGATGTTTTGAAGAATCAAGTAAACACTTTTCAGGAGAAAAACAATAAATTTAATGAACAAATAAAAGTGTTGAACGAAACGAATGTTGATTTGCTTACTCAAACAGAAGTTTTACAAGAACAACTCAAAGTCAAACATGTTGTGATTGATACTCACATTGAATGTCAAGCATTAATATCTAAACTTGAGAAGAAAGATATAATATATATTAGATATTCTCTATTCTTGATAATTTAATAAACATAGCAAAAAATGATGAACAAGAATTTTTATTTGATTAAAATGAGTCTACAGTTAGTTGAGATAAATAATAATGTGCTAAAGGCATCAAGAGAAAAATTTTAGAAAAGAAACGAAAGTTTTCAGAATTGGAAGAGTGTGTGCTAACAATGATTTAGAAATGAAAATTTTGGAAATATGAATGATTGTGAAGACAAGACTTCATAAAATCATACAAACGCGTCAGACAATACATATATCGATTCTTCTAAGGAGAAAAATGTAAATGGTGAATAGGAATGTTTGAAATCCAGGTTTATTTGTATAAAAGCAAAAAATTAAAGACCTTGTCCTTTCGATGAAAGGTGTTTTTGTGCTAGGGTATACTCTGATGTTTCTCACTCAATCAAATGAAGCTTTGGAAAGTGAAATTTAAAAAGCAAAGAGAAATAAAATTGAGTTTGCATACGAATATAATCTTAATGCAAGTTAATGTAATGAAAAGATAAATTTTTCGTATGATTATTTTCAAGAGATAATAAATCCACGATTATTGAAATAGATTATCTCTGTTTTAGCAAACAAGCACTCATACCATCTGTTCCAACATTGATTTTAGAAAAGATCATAATTGATTTAGGAAGATGAAGTAGAGTCTTGTTGGAAAAGAAAAAGAAAATTTGGAATCAAATTGAGTCTTTGAAATCAAAAAGTTTGATCGATGAAAATGCACTTTCGAATCGAAAAATCAAAGTGAAAATATTTTCAAAGAAGTGAAAAAGCTTTAATAATTTGGAAAATCAAAAGTGATTGCCCAGAAAAGTTTCAATAAATTTACCCCAAAGTGTTTCACAATTACTAGCGTATAAAACGCTTGTGCTTCAAATAATGTTGAAAATAACACAAAAAGAAAAAGACATAAGAAACAA
This sequence comes from Tanacetum coccineum, assembly GCA_026074375.1. NCBI lineage: Eukaryota > Viridiplantae > Streptophyta > Magnoliopsida > Asterales > Asteraceae > Tanacetum > Tanacetum coccineum. The sequence continues at coordinate 30,218 of BQNB010018787.1, read as the reverse complement.
TCACAAAACAAATACAAACAAGTGCAAAATGAATGTATTGCTGCTAATAGAGATTTGTTCATTTTAGATTTAGACACTTTAAGTAAGTGTTAGAAAGACCTAAACATAGCGATTTATATGGAAAAGAAAGGGCCGTCTAAATACTTCTAATGTTATTTGTCTTTTGTATCATTCCAAATTGAACAAATTGTATGCGATATTCTCGCAAAGAACTGTTGTTCCTGTAATAATTCTCAGCACGAATACACTAGAAGTGCTTATGCATGTAATTAGCTATGAATGTTCTTGTAATTCTATAGTGTATGCTTTCTTAGTGATGTGAATGATTTTTTTGTTTTAGATGATAAATATTAAAAATCTCAAGTTACAAGATGCCTTTAGGAAAAAGCCTCATAATTCTTTAAGATATGCATTCCTAGGAGGAATTCGAATAAATCTTACCTAGATCGTGTTTAAGGTGGCTTCTAAAATTGCAACCGTTAGCTGAACCCAAACCAAAATGATTCCCAAAGTCAAGTGTCAAATATATAAAATTCTAAGACATCTAACTCATCGGACCTATTTCAAATGTGTACCCAAAGTTTTTAAAATGTCTTTGGTGTTTATTTATTGCAGATTGTCCAATTTTGTCTTTGATCATCGATTCGAGATGTTTCCTAAAACATAAGACGGGTACATGGACTCTTTTTGACAAACGTTGTGGAAAAGTATCTTGGGACGGTTCCGCTTTGGCAATAATAGATTTTGCGTAATTGTTGGCTATAGAAGATGTTTTATTAGAACCATACATCAAGAAAGTTGTTACTATGTCTTAGGTTTAGGACATAACATATTTAGCGTTGACAGTTTTTGTGACAAGGCCTTTGAAGTTCCTTTGAATTCTACATGTTTTTGTTCGAAATGACGATGTGTATAAAATTTGTTTATCGGTGATCATTCGTCAAATTTTATATGTCTATTGCACTAACGAAATCACATCAATTCTTCAAGCGAGTCTCCTAGCAAAGGCTTCTTCTTCGCAATCTTGGTTGTGGCATCAACGTCTTTCTCATTTGAATTTCGCCACAATCAATAACCTTGTGAAAAACAATCTTGTTCCAGGTCTTCCTAAGATGCAATTCGAAAAAGATCATTTGTGTTCCGCTTGTAAACAAGGGAAAGATTTCAACGAAACATCACAAGGTCAAATGGATTTTTGCTTGCGAATAAGCCACTTTATCTTATTCATATGATTTGTGTGGTCCGATGTCACTGAAAGTATTCACGGAAAGCGATATGTTTAGTTGTGTCGACGATTTATTCCCGTAACACATGGTATTCTTTTCTCATGCAAAGATGAATACTTCTGAATCTTATTTCATTCATCATGAAAACCAAAGTGAAATCTTCAACTTCCAAGTTCAACTGTTCGAACTGATAATGGTACTAAGTTTTAGAACAAAACCTTTGCTATTTCTTTGATGAGGTCAAAATTTCTCAACAATTTCTACTGCAAAACCCAGAGCAAAATGGTGTTGTAAAAGAGGAACGAACCTTATCGAACTGCAAGAACTATGCTTACATTTGCAAACTTACCATGTTTTTTAAGGCTGAAGCCATTGCAACATTTTGCTTTACAAAAAATCGTTCGATATTCACAAACGTTTCGATAAAAATCTTTATGAGCTCATTTAACAAGAAAAACCAACTTCAACTTCTTTCATGTGTTCGACTACAGATGTTATCGTTCTCAATGATTATGACGATATGGAAAGCTCAATGGAAAAAGGGGATATGGATTGTTTTTTGGATATTCAAAGAACTCCTACATTCAGATGTTTACTATAAAACTACTCGAAAAATACATGCAGCACCGAGAATGTTGAATTATTGATGAGGGATTTCAGAAATGGCTTCTAATAATCAGTTTAGAACCCGGTTATTTCTAATTAAACAAATACAGAAAATCTTCAAATCTAACGTTTACACAATTTTAAGAAATTTCAAAGAAAGTATTTGAAGATTTATTTCCATAATTTTTACACGATTATTTTGGATTCTTCAAAGAATAACGAAATCTCCTGACATCGATACGTTTGAAAATTCTAATAACAAATTCCTGGCAACGAAGGAGAATGTTTTCATGAGATTTCTAAATCATTTCAAGAGGAATCTTCTTCATCTTCAATGAATGATGGGCGTTTCACCATAGTCACAGAAGTAATGGTTCCTCCAACAAATACTCAATCGATTTCAAATGAAAGTGTTCCTAATGTGAATGAAGCAAGTCCGTCACACCAGTTATTTAATGAACAATTAGAATATGCTTATTTTGATGCAAGTACGACGTTCCATAATCCTTCCAATGTTTATACATTCTATCAACCTTACCCACAAGATAAAAAGTGGACTAAGGATCATCCACTTCATAAAATAATTGGTGATCCAAAGTCAAGTGTTCATACAAGAGGACAACTAGCAAATTCATGTTTGTTTGCATGTTTACTAAGTAGTATTGAGCCTGCTAACGTGGCTGAAGCTTTGAAAGATGTTGAGATCTCAGATTTGATGATTACAAAACTACATATGCATAAATGAAGAAAGATGAAACAACAAGGACTTAATGTACAAATAAGTTACTTCCAATGTAGCTAGGTTTTCTTGTAAACCCTCTATATAAAGGGTATTAGAGGCGTTTGTTTTTTATCATCCCAAATAGTTAGAACTCTCCCAATGAGAGTCTAATAGTTACTTAGTAGATAGTAATAGATGTATTATAGACATCTATGTATTCGTTAGTTTTAGCCTCAAGGATCATTTGATCTTGGGGATATAGTGAATAAATAAAACCTTGAAGTAACTATGATTTATGTGTTATTATTATGTTGTGCAAGTTTATTAATCATTGTTACTGTATCCTAGAATGAGCTTAATAAAATCTAAGTTATAAACAACACCAAGGTATCAAAGCCTATGTGCTGTAATATCGTTAGGATGCTACAGGTTCACAATCAAACAAGGTATGATGCTTTTGATTTTCGGTGATTTATTTTTTATCAAGTTCGATTTGTATTTTGGGTTTTGTCACAATTCAGTATACTCTTTCAAGACAAATATGAAGGTTGCTGTTGTTACTGATTCTAATTAATAAAACCAATTAAGGTTTTAAAGCTTCTATGATTTTCGGGTACAAGTAATTCGGTGACAATAGGGTTTGCTATAAACCCTAAACCGTAAAAAATCCAAATTTAATTGTGCATACCTAATAGTTTGTTTTGGTGATGGATCTCGAGTCTATGATAACAATTATATTCTAATGTCATTAAGCTAGTTAGGTTTTTTCATATCCTGTTACGTCTAGTTAATAAAACATGATCTTCTCACATTTAATAAAGAAATCATCTCATTGCTTGTCATGTGTGTTTCGTGGTTTTTTGGCTGTATATAAGTGAAGAAATAATTATGGGAAACGTGTTTATATGGTGATTCAAGGTGAGATACATATACTTTCAAACGAAATACGGTTAGATTGTTACAGTGTTTTTAGTGTTTCCCAATGCAGTGCTACACTTTTGGGCCTCATATGTAATATTACGATTGTTAATACACGTAATTGTTAATGCCTGTAATTTGAGTTCATTAGTAATGATACTGGCTTCTTTTGTGTTTTAATACCTGCAATTTGCGTTAGTACTGCTACGTTATGTGTAACTGCCAACATAGCGACAGGAAAGTAACATATCTCAGCGACAGATAATGAGTGTCCCTAACAACTTGGAAGAAGAGAATAGCTGCATTAGCGAGACGAATAGCAACATTTTGAGACTGATAATGTGTTGCAACGCATGAAAAAGGAATAAATATTACATAAGAGAAAAATAATACAACTTGCTAACTTAGCACATTGGTTATAATGTGTTGTAATATTCTCTCCGCATGGTCTGATGTTCGAGCCTCAACTTGTGCGATAGTTTTTTGTTGGTTTTTGGAGCAGCCTAAAAAATCAACTCATTCTCCTTCGGCATATGGAATTAATGGCCTAATGTGTTTATCAGTTGGCCGTGTAGAAACAAATGGGCCAATAACCAGGTTTCTGGCATATATCAAAAAAAAATAGAATAAAACAAATGGTAATGATTACAACTCTATATGGAAGTGGGCCACAGATTATTCAGTTTGTTTTGGCTGTTTGATATCAAGTTTTTATAGCACAGTTTCTACTGGTGGTTTTAAATGTAGTCCTAATTCGAAGGTTTTAAGTATCAAGTTTGTTTTAATACTGCTACTTGAAGCACTTTCTACTGAGTCTATCACATACCAGTTGTTACTGCTTGCTTTAATCAATATCAAATAGTTCACTTTTTTGATCTCGTATAGAACTAATTGTTCACAATATGTATTCTAGATTGATATATGGCTCTTTATGATTTTTTTTTTAAGAATTGCATTACGAAGACAATTGAAATTTCTTATTTGATTGTTGTAGTTGAGTTTCACAGTTGCGTTTCTTATTATAATCTTAAAATGCTTACAACATTTGAAGATAAACTTGTTCGTTGCTTATAGATGTTACAAGACTTCAAATCTAGTGAATTTGGATTTTTTCTTATGATGCTCATGCTCCCACATACGTTATCACTATAAAGTAGTTACCTTATTGTGCCTCAGTGTCTCATTTTGAGTAGGATTAAATAAGATTTATGTCAAGGAGTTGCGTCTACTGTATACTATTCCCTGGATATATTTCAGCGTCACATGGATATGCTAGACATAAGACACATAGTTTTGGGAGATTCAACTTCTTCATCAAATTGATCTACTGTTATTTTTTTTTCATCAGTGATCACTACATAGACCTAACAGAGTTCAAGATTCATAAGATTGTAAACATATTGGTTTAGGAAGCTTAAGAAGATGCTTATTTTGATGCAAGCACGACGTTCCATGATCCTTCCAATGTTCATACATTCTATCAACCTTACCCACATGAGAAAAAGTGGACTAAGGATCATCCACTTCATAAAATAATTGGTGATCCAAAGTCGAGTGTTCATACAAGAGGACAACTAGCAAATTTATGTTTGTTTGCATGTTTACTAAGTAGTATTGAGCCTGCTAACGTGGCTGAAGCTTTGAAAGATGTTGGGATATCAGATTTGATGATTACAAAACTACATATGCATAAATGAAGAAAGATGAAACAACAAGGACTTAATGTGACAAATTAAGTTAGCTTCCTATGTAAGCTAGGTTTTCTTGTAAACCCTCTATATAAAGGGTATTAGAGGCGTTTGTTTTTTATCATCCCAAATAGTTAGAACTCTCCCAATGAGAGTCTAATAGTTACTTAGTAGATAGTAATAGATGTATTATAGACATCTATGTATTCGTTAGTTTTAGCCTCAAGGATCATTTGATCTTGGGGATATAGTGAATAAATAAAACCTTGAAGTAACTATGATTTATGTGTTATTATTATGTTGTGCAAGTTTATTAATCATTGTTACTGTATCCTAGATGAGTCTTAATAAAGATCTAAGGGGTTATAACAGACTCCAAGGTATCAAAGCCATGTGGCTCGTAATATCTAGGATCTACAAGGTTTCACAAATCAAACAAGGTATGATGCTTTTGATTTTCGGTGATTTATTCTTTATAAAGTTCGATTTGTATTTGGGGTTTTGTCACGATTCAGTCTACTCTTTCAAGACAAATATGAAGGTTGCTGCTGTTACTGATTCTAATTAATAAAACCAATTAAGGTTTTAAAGCTTCTATGGTTTTTGGTTACAAGCAATTCGTGACAATAGGGTTTGCTATAAACCCTAAACCGGTAAAATCCTAATTTATTGTGCATCCTAATGAAGTTTGTTTTGGTGATGGATCTCGAGTCTATGATATACAATTATTATTCTAATTGTCATTAAGCAGTTAGGGTTTTTCATATCTGTTCGTCTAGTTAATGATAACATGGATCTTCTCACATTTAGATAAAGGATAATCATCTATTGCTTGTTCATGTTTGTTTCGTGGTTTGTTTGGTGTAATTTGTGAGAGAATAGATTATGGGAAACGTGTTTATATGGTGATTCAAGGTGGAGATACATGATACTGTTTCAAACAAATAGCGGTTATATTGTTCGTGTTTTAGTGTTGCCAATGCAGTGCTACACGTTTGGGCTCAAAGGTATTAATACTATTGTATACACGTAATTGTTAATGCTGTAATTGAGTTCATTAGTACTGCTTTTTGTGTTTTAATACTGGCAAGTTTTTCGTTAGTACTGCTACGTTTATGTTTGTACTGCCAACCTTAGCGACAGGGTAGTAACAGATCTGCGACAGATAATGTGTCGCTAACAACCTTGGGAGGAAGGAGAATAGCTGATTAGCGACGAATTAGCAACAGTTTTGAGACAGATAATGTGTTGCTACGCATGGAAAGAAGGAATAAATATTACATAAGGAGAAAATTAATACAACTTGCTAACTAGCACAGTTGGTTAAGTGAGTGTTGTTAAGTATTCGTTCCTCATGGTCTGATGTTCGAGCCTCACTTGTGGCGATTGTTTTTTTTTGTTTTGTAGCAGGCCTAACGAATCAACTCTGTCTCTCGGATATGGGATTAATGGCTGAATGTTGTTTATCAGTTGGGCCGTGTATGAAACAAATTGGGCCAATACCAGGTTTGCTTGGGCATATATCAAAAAAAATAGTATAAAACAAATTGGTATGATTATCACTATATATGGAAGTGGGCCAGCAGATTATTCAAGTGTGTTTGGGCTTGTTTGATATCAAGTTTTTATAGCAGCAGTTTCTACTGGTGGTTTAAATGTTAGTACTATTCGAGGGTTTTAAAGGTATTCAAGTTTGTTAATACTGCTACTTGAAGCACTTTCTACTGTTAGTTCTATTCGACATACCCAGTTTGTACTGCTTGCTTTATCAGATATCAAATAGTTCACGTTTTTGGATCTCGGATAGAACTATTGTTCACAATAGTTTATTCTTATTGGATATATGGCTCGTTTTAGATTTTTTTTTTAAGAAGTGATTACGAAGACAATTGAATATTGCTTATTTGATGTTGTAGTTGAGTTTCACAGATGCGTGTTCTTATTATATCTTAAATGGCTTACAACATTTGAAGATAACTTGTTCGTGCTTATATGATGTTGACAAAGACTTGCAAAATCTAGGAATGTGTGATTTTTCTTATGATGCTCAGTGCTCACATTCGTTATCACTTAAAGGAGTTATCTTATTGTGCTCAGTGTCTCATTTTATAGGATAAATAAGGATTTTGTCAAGAGGTTGCGGTCTACTTATACTATTCCCTGTAGTATGAGTTCGACGTCACATGGATAGTGCAAGACATAAGACACAAGTTTGGGAGATTCTACTTCTTCATCAAATTTGTTATACTTAGTTTTTTTCATCAGTGATCACTACATAGAGCCTACAGAGTTCAAGATTCAAAAGATGGTAAACATATTGGTTTTAGGGGAAGCTTAATAAATAAATGTTTAACCATCTACATGCACCACTTGAGGGGAAGTGTTTCTAAGTTGCATATCTTCAGAAGACCCCTATTGGATGATTACAAAAAGAGGAAGAAGACTACAAGAGATATGGTTTGCAGCTTATTATGTGTGGTGGCATGTTCAAGAAGGTCTTAAGTCAAGGGGAAGCATTGAAGGTTGTTTCATTCATGAAGATTATTTTGTAATATCAAATAGGGGAAGATTGTTGGGATCTCAGATTTGATGATTACAAAACTACATATGCATAAATGAAGAAAGATGAAACAACAAGGACTTAATGTGACAAATTAAGTTAGCTTCCTATGTAAGCTAGGTTTTCTTGTAAACCCTCTATATAAAGGGGGATTAAGCGTCTGTTTTAGATCATCACAGAATAAGTCGAACTCGTCCCAAAGAGTCTAATAGTTAGTTATAATAGTAAGAGATTTTATAAAAACCCCCAAAAAAAAAAATTTTTCCTAATATGTATTAGTTAGTTTTAGCCTCAAGGATCATTTGATCTTGGGGATATAGTAAATAAAGAAAACCTTGAAGTAACTATGATTTCTGTGTTATTATTCTGCTGTGCAAGTTTATTAATCATTGTTACTGTATCCTAGATGAGTCTTAATAACGATCTAAGGGGTCATAACAGACTCCACAAAAGATGTTGATTGGGTCAGTGCAATGCAAGATGAGCTTGATCAATTTGCAAGATTGAAAGTCTGGAGATTAGTTCCTCGACCCGAAGGCAAGACTATCATCAAAACCAAATGGATCTTCAAGAATAAGAAAGATGAAAGCAGTTTGGTTAATCAAAACAAAGCAAGGCTTGTAGTTATAGGCTACTGTCAACAAGAAGGCATTGATTATGATGAGACGTTTGCTCCAGTTGCTCGATTTAAGGCTATACGCTTATTTCTTGCATATGTTGCTCATAAGGATCTCACGGTCTTTCAAATGGATATAAAGATGGCGTTTCTCAATGGAATTCTTAAAGAGGAAGTGTATGTTGGTCAACCTCCAGGTTTTGTCAGCAAACAATATTTAGATCATGTATATGCTCTCGACAAAGCTCTGTACGGTTTGAAACAAGCACCTCAAGCATGGTACGATGTTCTTTCAAAGTTCTTGATTGATAGCGGTTTCCAAAAAGGTTTAATCGATACTACTCTTTTCATTAAAAAGAATGGTAAACATATAATGCTAATTCAAATATACGTTGATGACATTATATTTGGCTTAACAAATCCAAAATATTGCACGAAATTTTCAGACACTAGTACAAAAAGTGGATTTGGTCACACATGGGCAAAATGGAACGGCCACACATTCACATATTTATGTGTAGAAGCCCAGTGATGAAGAGGATGATAATGAAGTAAGATTAAATGATGATGATGATGACAATGATGATGAAGACAATGATGATGATGATGACGATGCTGATAATCAAGATGATGATGAACAAGATGATGGTCAAGATGATGAAGATAAGGATGATGTTAATGAGCAAACTGATTCAGATAACGATGGTGATGACTTTGTTCATCCCAAGCTCTCAAATCAAGATCAAGAAATAATACATAATGAAGAAGAAAGTGATGAAGAAATTCAAGGTACAAATGTTGAGGAAGAAGAGTTGGATGAAGAAGAGACAAATGATGAAGATGAAGCGAATGAGTTATATAGGGACGTGAATGTCAATCTGGAAGGACGAGATATTGAAATGACAGATGCTCAACAGACTAATGTTCAAACTACTCAAGTAATAGAAGGATAACATGTGGATCATAACTCCAGTCAATCCTGAAGGTCAATAGCATAGTTCTTTTGTGTCATCTTGCTTCATTTCTAACATGCTCAACCCCAGTCTAGATACAGGTATTGACTCTATATTTAATCATAACCATGAGTCAACTTCACTGCGATGTTCTGGTTACTACTATTCGAGGCCTCCTTTTTGTCTACAAAATATCTTCCTCCACTCCGTACTCTTTCATCCACACATTACAAACAACACCAGTTACTACACCGAGCAACTGTCCAAGCTCCTTCCTACAAGTTCTTCCTATTTTGGATATTTGTTCTGGGTTGACCATAGTTCTATTTTCTTTGGAATACAAACTTCTCATGAGTGTTCCAATAAATGGAATCTTTTGCTGCTGCTGTTTTTTTTAATTCCCGGCATTATTGATGCGTACCTTGCCAACAGATGATGAACAGTCTACAGTTGTTCAGTGACAATACCGAATGTTTCAGAGATGTAGCAACAAAGCTGAAAAGGCAGAAATTCATCATAAAACTGATGATAACATTATGAATTAATCAAGAGATAAGTCACGAAAACAAGATTAAAGCACATGTTCTCCAAGATCTTGCCAATAATGAGAAGACTGTAATTGTACAACTCAACAGTAGAGGTTCTGACTCGTTCATCCAATAATCGTGAACATCTCATGTCGTCAGCCGCTAACATATCGAACTAGAACCGAAAAGATTTTCCATAGATAGATGGTTTGCATTAAGTCAATCCTATTGATTATGAGGCACAAAATATCGTTTACATAGGCTTGGGTTAACGCTTACGGTATGTGACATAACTTATTATTGACCTCTTATGGAGAGTCGGTTTCATTTAAATGATGGGCGAGGGGACAGAGGACAATGTTGAAGTCCCGTTCGCTAGAGCTTACAGGGGTCTATAGTGATGACTGTGAGGGAATTAGTTCCTGAGTAAAAGGGCAAACAAGCGCGAATATTGTATTATTTGGACAACTGGATGTGCTTCTGTTGGGTCTCAATTCTAATCACTAGTGGGAGGTGGTGGAGGCGATTTGGCTGTATCGGTGATTGGATTTAGGACTTTTGTGGGTGTTGTTGAACATTATGCTGGTGGGATTTTGTGGTGGTAGTTTGTGATTTACGGAGGTTGTGTCAGCGATGCGAAGTGGGGTGGGCATGTTTACTTATTTTCAAGCGCTCGAGAGTGGAGAGGGCAACCATAGCAGTGGGGATCGGGAGGATAGGCGAGGCCGTGAGGGAGGGAGGGGTGAATGGGAAGGGATTGCTGACTGATGTGGGAGGCGGGGGATAGGACGTGATGATGGTTGGGACTGGGCGATGGTGCGGGGAGAGGAGAGGGGAGGGATGTGAAGATGGAGGGAACAGAGGGATCGAGTAGAATGGACGAATGAAGGAGAGGAGAGAGATTGGGCGGAGAGGAGTAGAGAAAAAAGGGAGGAGGAGAGGGCGGAATGCGGGAGAGATGAGAGGAGGAGAGGGAAGGAGCACCGTGGGGTGATTGGAGGAGGGAAGGGGAGAGAGGCAGAGGGGATGGAGAGGGAAGAGGGGTACTGCAGATGGAGGGGGAGGGGGAGGCGGGGGTGGAGAGAGAGAGCGGGGAGGGGCGGAGGGGCGGGGGAGGGGAGAGGAGGACGAGACGAAGGACCCGAGAGGGGGAGGGGAGGAGACGGGAGGAGCTGATGAATGGGAGGAGAGCGAGCGGGAAGAGGGGGCGGGAGGGGAGAAGAGAGGGAGGAGAGGATGAGGGAAGAGAGGAGAGGATAGGGGAGAGTGGAGAAGTGGGGGGGAAGAGGAGGGCAAGCGGGGGGAGAGAGAGGCGAGAGACGGAGGCTGAAGGAGGGCGGGGGGGAGAAGAGGAGAGGAGCGATGGGAGGAGGGAGGGACGGAGGGGGATGAGGGAGAGATGAGGAGGAAGGATGAGGAGAGAGCACGTGGGGAGATGGGAGGGGACAGGAGGGAGGGGAGGGGGGGAGGGGCGGAGGGATGAGGGGAGTGAGGAGCAGGGGGAGAGAGGAGGAGGATGGGGGAGGAGGAAGAGGCATGCGAACGAGTAGAGCGCCCGGAGGATAGGACGAGGAGGAGAGAACGGATGAGAGGAGGGGATTGAGAGGGGGGAGGTAGGAATAGCGTGGGAGAGGAGGACGGGATGGAGAAAGGGAGAAAGATATGAGATGGGGGGTATGAAGCGCGTAGAGAGAAGGGCGGAGGGCAGACGAGGGGGAGAGCGGGGGGGAGGGGGAGGAGGGAGGAGATATCGGTGGGCGGAGGTGGGGGGGTCTGAGAGGGGGATCGGAGGGGGGAGAGAAGGGGGCGGGGAGAGCGCGGTGGGAGGGAGGACGAGAGGGGAGGACGAGGGGCGAGGGGACCGGGGCGGGGCGAGATCTTATGGAGCGATGTACGGGGAGAGGAGGCGAACGTGAGACTGGGGAGTGGGCGAGGGCGCGAGAGCGGAGATCTCGAGCGGGGGGGTTCGGAGGGTGCGGAGTAAGGGAGGGAGGATCGGCGTGCGGTGGCGCGCGGTGGGGAGAGATCAGTGGATTGGAGAAGGGGGCAGGGAGCAGAGGGCAGGAGATGGAGGGAGGGGGAGATGAGGGGGGGCGGGGGAGACGAGGGATGGAGAGGGTGAAGGAAGAGGGGGAGGGGGAGAACGAGGGACGCGGGGGGAGGATGAGGAGGGAGGGAGAGCGGAGGGACGATGGGATGGGAGAGAGGGATGGGAGAGAGCGACGAGGAAGGGGAGAAAGGGTGGAGGATGGAGGAAGAGGAGGGTGGGATGGCGAGGAGAGGGGAGGAGATGGGAGGGGAGGAGAGGAGAGAGAGGAGAGAATTGGGTGGGGATGGAGGGAGCGGAGAGAGAGGGGAAAGGGGAGAGGAGGGGAGATGAGCGGAAGGAGCCCGGGGGGAGGAGGGAGAGACCGGAGAGTGGAGAGGAGCGAGAGGATGAGGTGGGGGGATTAGGGGAGGAGGGGGGAGAGGGAGACTGAAGGGCGCTGGGGAGATGAGGGACGGGGGAGGTGAGGGGAGCGAGGGGAAGAGGGAGAAGGGGGGAGAGAGGGGAGAGGGAAGGGGGGGGGGGAGGGAGAGAGGTGGAGAGATGGGGAGAGGGAGAGAATGACGGGGAGAGACATGATAGAGAGGGCAGATGGAGAGGGAGGGGAAGCGAAGGAGACGGGGAGAAGGAGATGGAGGCGACGAGAGGCAGAGAAGAGGGAAGGGCAGGAGGGAGAGTGAGGAGAGGAGGGAAGGGAGAAGAAAAGATAATGGAAGGAAGGGCGAGGAGAGAGGAGAGGGATGAGGAGGAGAGAGAGGAGCAGCGATGGGAGGAGGGGGGAGGGAAGGACAGGGGAGATGAGGATAACGGGGAAGGAGGAGAGCAGGGCGAAGGGAGGATGGAGAGCTGGAAGGGACTGAATGGAGGGTGAGGGGGGGGAAGGAGGAGAGCAGGGAAGCGGGGGGGAGGCATAAGGCGGGGGAGGGGTGATGGGAGGATGGAGCGGGTGAGGAGGATGAGATGGGGAGGGAGGGAGGGGTGAGGGAGAAGGATGTGATGGAGGGACGGAGAATGAAGGTACGGGAGTGGGAGAGGAGGGATGGATGAGAGGAGGGATGGAGGAGAGGGGCGAGACTGGGCGGAGGAGGACGAGGAGGAACGAGGAGGAGGAGGAGGAGAGGAAGGGTGGGAGCGATGGAGGGAGGGGGTGGAGGGATGAGGGGAGGGAGGGGAGAGGGAGAGGGAGATGGGGGGGGGGGATAGAGGAGCGGAGGGGAGAGCAGAGGGGGAGGGAGAGGATAGGGGGAGGAGACGAGGGAGAAGGGAGGGCAGAAGAGTGAAGAAGGACTGGAGGGGACGCGAGGGGAGGGGAGAGAGGAGAGAGGGGGAGGCGGGAGGCCGAGGAGGCGAGGGGAGAGGGAAGGGGGGAGGGATGAGAGGGGCGGGAGGAGAGAGGAAGAGGAATGGACTGATGGGGGAATGAGTGGAGGGGGGGAGGAACGACGAAGAGGGGGGGAGGAGGGATGAGAGCGAGAGAGAGGGATGGGGAGAGAGAGGGGGGGAGAGGGGATGGGAGGGATGAGAGGGATGGTGGAATGGAGGGAGCCGGCGAGTGGAGGGGAGGAGGGGGATGGGAGGGGAGAGAGAGAGCGGAGGGGGGGAGCCTGGGATGGAGGGGGAGGGAGGAAGGATGGGAGGGGGGGGAGAGGAGGAGGGGAAGGAGAAGGAGGGATGATATGGCGGAGAGGAGAAAGAGGATGGGGGGGATGAGATGGGGATGAGAGGGGAGGGATGAGGCACGAGAGGGAGTGAGAGAGGATGGTAGAGGGAGGAGAGGAATTGGGGGGAGGGAGGGGGATATGAGAGAGCGGCGAGGGAGAGTGGAGGAGGGAAGGAGAGGAGAGGAGAGAGCGAGCGGAGAGGCGGAGAGGATGATGAGGAGGGGGCGAGGAGGGAGGGTGGGAGGAGGAGGAGGATTGCGAGGAGGCGGAGAGCGGAGGGGGAAGAGGAAGCGGTAGCGGAGGGCGGAGGGGGAGGTAGGAGGAGGAGGGAGGGAGTGTATAGCGAGGGGCGACTGCCGCGTAGCGGCAGGACCCGTATGACATCTTTTCTCATCTTTCATTCTCTTTCATCTCTTTCTTTTTCTTCTTTTTTCTTTCCTTTCTTCTTTCTTCTTTCTTTTTTCTTTCTCTCTCTTCTCATCTTTTCTTCTTTCCCTTCTTTTCTTTTTTTTTTTTCATCATTATTTTTCTTCTCTTCTCTCTCTTCTATTTTTCTCTTTCTAGTTCTCATCTTTTTTCTCGTCTTTTTTCTCTCTATTCTTCTATCTTTTCTTTTCATTCTCTTTTTTATCTTTCTCTCTCTTCTTTCTTTCTCTCTCCTCATTACTTCCTCTCATTTTTCTCTTCTTCTCTCTTTCTCTTTTTTTCAATTCTCTTTCTTTTCTTTCTTCTCTTTCTTTTTTCGCTCTTCATTTCTTTTTCATCTCTTCTCATTTCTTTTCTTTCTATCTCTCTTCTCTCTCTTTTTCATCTTCTTTCCTTCTCTCATCTTTTTCTTTTTTTTCTTCTTTTCTTTTCTCATTCATCTTTCTCTCTTTCTTTTTCATTTTCTCTCTCTCTTTCTCTTCTCTTTCTCTCTTTTTCATCTCTCTTTTTCTCCTCTTTCTTCTCCTTTCTCTCTCTCTTTTTTCTTTCATCCATTCTCTTTCGTCTTCTTTCTTTCTAATGCTCTTTCTCTTCGTTCATTCTTTCTATGTTTGGAACAAGACTTTGCCAGATGCTCATGGACATGTTCAACATTGGCTAAGCTCTTTGACCCAGATGGAAGATCCACGTGAGTCGTTTAATGAGCTAATGGACACTCCTCTTCACTTCTCTGCATTTGTGATGAACCGGCTTAAAGTTGATACTCTAACTCTTGAATTATTAGCCCGTCCAACATTTGAGCTGATGAAAGGATCATGCAAGAGTCTGGTAGAACTTGAATATTCTTTCCCCTTAAGAAGTTTCCAAGCAACCACTGATCAATTAGATTAGAACAACCCTGAAGGTCAGCAATATCCTCATGATCTGCGAAAACCACTACCATTGATATCTAATTCTCGAGGTCATCGTGTCATACCTTTCGATCACTTCATCAATACTGACCTAGTGTATCTAAGTGGTGGTGTCTCAAGCTGTACATATACAACTTTAGTGACAAAGACAAAGGCTGCAGATTATGGGAATATCAAATGGATTAAAGATCTGGTCCCGAACATAATGTGGATTATTTCCAGCTGTAGTATTGAATCTTTCTAACACATATGTATTAGATTCATCGTACTCAACAAGTTCTCATTATCAGAACGTATCAAAGCATACAACACGATAAGACTGAACCAGTGAGTTACTATCTCACCGATTAAATGAAAAATTGATTTGAAAATCAATCAACATGTCACTTGCTAAAGTGGTTTCGTGACACATTGAGAGTTTTAGCATTTCAAAATTCATTAATCGTCGATCCATAACTTGGAACAAGTTTGATTCATATAGAATCGCACCATCGTTGCTTTCTAGTTATCACAAGTTTGATTCATTTGAATTGCACAAGTCACCTACCATGAGCTTGTTTGATGTTGGCTCAAGCAGGATTTACATCTTCACTGTGAGTAATATCACTCGGATGTTCTGGCAAAATCACAAGGATAATGCGTATGACTCTTAATATATATCTTGTTATTCACATTATGTGACTAAGCAAACATAATTTGACAAGTGTCCTAATGAGATTTATGGATGATCTCTTTTGGCTCTAGACTCAATAGTGCACTTTGGTTTTAGTGATCGGAGGCTAGAGCAGACTGCCAACTTTTCAATATCAACTAAATCAGAGTGAGAAAGTTGATAGAAATGCATGTAATCTCCATGAGAAATGAAACAAGAGTCTGTTGAGAGACCTTGAGTGGCTAATGCAAATATGGTCTTCATGGCTAAAATGGAAAATGTTCTTTCAGATTCAGAGGAAAGTTCATCATCTGCAGAAGAAACCATTGCTGAGGTATCTTATTACACATCTGATTTTGAAAGTGAATCTGAATATGAAACTTCAGAATATTATGATAACTCTACTAATTATGGTTTATTTGTGAACAATGATGATGATCAAGAAATTTTTCATGATGCAATTGAATCTGCTAGTGAAAATTTTAATGAAAATCATATTGTATCTCAAACAGATCATGATCAGTCAGAAGTTGATCATAATGATTCTGAAGACAAAGATCATTTAGTTGATAAATTGATTAAGAAGTTTAACCACAAGATTGCTAAATGTCAGAAACGTATTGAGAAAGCGAATCAACAAAGCAAAGATTTAGAAAATCAAAACAAGGATTTACAAGATAAATATGATGTTTTGAAGAATCAAGTAAACACTTTTGAGGAGAAAAACAATGAATTTAATGAACAAATAAAAGTGTTGAACGAAACGAATGTTGATTTGCTTGCTCAAACGGAAGTTTTGCAAGAACAACTCAAAGTCAAACATGTTGTGATTGATACTCACACTGAATGTCAAGCACAATATGCTAAACTTGAGGAAGAAAGATATCAATATATGATTAGATATTCTGCTCTTTGTGATAATGATAAACAACATAGGAAAAAGATTGATGAACAAGAGATTTTATTTGATAAGATGAGTCGTCAGTTAGTTGAGATGAATAATAATGTGCTAAGGCTTCAAGAGAAAATTTTAGAAAAAGAAACAAAAATTTCAGAATTGGAAGAGTGTGTGCGTAACAAGGATTTAGAAATTGAAAAGTGTTTGGAAAGATTGAATGATTGTGAAAACAAACTTCATAAAATCAGACAAACGCGTCAGACAATACATATGATCATGCCTTCTAAGGATAAAATGTATAATGGTAAAAAAGGAATAGGTTTTGAAAATCCAAGTTATTTTTGTAAAGCAAAAGATTTGAGACCTAGTCTTTACGATGAGAGGGTTATTGGTCTAGGGTATACTCTGATGTTTCTCACTCATTCGGATGAAGCTTTGGAAATTGAGAAATTTAAAAGAGCAAGAGAGAATAAAATTGAGTTTGCATACGATTATGGAAATCTGAATGCAAGTTATGTGAATGAAAAGATAAATTTTTTGGATGATTATTTTCAAGAGATAATAAATCCAGATTTTGAAAAGATTGATTCTCCGTTTCAGCAAACAAGTTCACTCAAACCATATGTTCCAACAGTGATTTTAGAAAAGATCATAATTGATTTGGAAGATGAAGTAGTGAGTCTTTTGGAAAAAGAAAAAGAAAATTTGGAAATAATTGAGTCTTTGAAATCAAAAGGTTCTGAGTCGAGTGAAAATGCAATTTCTGAATCGGAAAATCAAAGTGAAAATGATTGTCATGTAGTTGAAAAAGGTTGTGACAATTTGGAGAATTCAAAAGTGATTGCTCCAGGAATGTTTAAAATAAATGTGTCACAAAGTGTTTCACCAATTTCAGCGTATAAAACGTCTTGTGCTTCAAATAATGTTGAAAATAAAACAAAAAGAAAAAGACGTAAGAGAACATCATCAAAACAAAATGACAAACAAGTGAATAATGATGTATTGCGTGCTAATAGAGATTTTGTTCATTTTTCAGATTTAGACACTTTAAGTAGTGTTAGAAGACCTAAGCATAGCGGTGTTATTTGGAAGAAGAAAGGGTCGTCTAATACTTCTAATGTTGATTTGTCTTCTGTTAGTCATTCAAAATTGAACAAAGATGTTAAGCGATATTCTCGCAAAGACTTGTTGTCATGTAATAATTCTCATCATGTAGACACTAGAAGTGCTTATGCTTGTAATGATGCTATGAATGTTTCTTGTAATTCTAGATTGTATGCTTCTTGTGATGTGAATGATTTGTTTGTTTTTGATGATGTAAGTATTAGAAAATCTCAAGTTAGCAAGATGCCTTTTAGGAAAAAGCCTCGTGATTCTTTGAATGTGCATTCTAGGAGTAATTCGAATAAATCTTTACCTAGAACTGTGTTTAGGTGGCTTCCTAAAATGCAACCGTTAGCTGAACCCGTAGCTAAATGGATTCCCAAAGTCAAGCGTCAAATAGATAAAATTTCTAAGACACCTAACTCATCGGGACCCATTTTCAAATGGGTACCCAAAGTTTGTTGAATGTCTTTGGTGTTTTATTTATTGTAAATTGTCCAGATTTATCTTTGGATCATCGATTCGGGATGATCAAAGCATATGACGAGTAATTGTGCTATTTTGACGAACTTTGTGGAAAAGTTTCTTGGAACGGTTCGATTTGGCAATAATGATTTTGCGGTGATTGCTGGCTATGGAGATGTTGTTATTGGATCAATGACGGTCAAGAAAGTTTACTATGTCGAAGGTTCAGGACATAACTTATTTAGCGTTGGACAGTTTTGTGACAAGGGCCTTGAAGTTGCCTTTTGAAAGTCTACATGTTTTGTTCGAAACGAAGATGGTGTAGATTTGCTTACTGGTGATCGTTCGTCAAATTTGTATACTATTTCTCTTAACGAAATCACATCAAATTCTTCGGCTTGTCTCCTAGAAAAGGCTTCTTCTTCGCAATCTTGGTTGTGGCATCAACGTCTTTCTCATTTGAATTTTGCCACAATCAATAACCTTGTGAAAAACAATCTTGTTCGAGGTCTTCCTAAGATGAAATTCGAAAAAGATCATTTGTGTTCTGCTTGTGAACAAGGGAAGATTCATCGAAAATATCACAAGTCCAAAACGGCTTTTGCTTCGCATAAGCCACTTTATCTTCTTCATATGGATTTGTGTGGTCCGATGCGCATCGAAAGTATTAACGGAAAGCGATATGTGTTAGTTATTGTCGATGATTATTCACGGTACACATGGGTATTCTTTCTTCATTCAAAAGATGAAGCTTCTGAAGTCATCATTTCATTCATTAAGAAAACCCAAGTGAATCTTCAACTTCAAGTTCAGCGTGTTCGAACTGATAATGGTACTGAGTTTAAAAACAAAACTCTTGCTAAGTTCTTTGATGAGGTTGGCATTTCTCAACAATTTTCTGCTGCAAGAACGCCACAGCAAAATGGTGTCGTGGAAAGGAGGAATCGAACCTTAGTCGAAGCTGCAAGAACTATGTACCATTGTTTTTTTGGGCTGAAGCCATCGCAAAGCTTGCTTTACACAAAATCGTTCAATTATTCACAAACGTTTCGATAAAACTCCTTATGAGCTCATTAACAAGAGAAAACCAAACATCAAGTTCTTTCATGTGTTTGGTTGCAGATGTTATCTTCTCAATGATTATGATGATGTTGGAAAGCTCAAGGCAAAAGGGGATATTGGAGTGTTTGTTGGATATTCAAAAGAATCTGCTGCATTCAGAATTTACAATAAACGAACTCGAAAGATTCACGAGAGCGTGAATGTAAATTTTGATGAAATTTCAGAAATGGCTTCTAAACAATTCAGTTTAGAACCCGTTGTATATATTTAAACAAAACGGGAAAATCTTTCATATCTCAATCGCGGTTTCACAAGTTGTCAGAAATTCCAAACAAAGGATTTGAAGATTTATTTTTACAAATTTTTTACGATGGTATTTTGATTCTTCAAATGATAAACGAGAATCTTTGACAGAACGAATGTTGAAAGACTTCCACAATGAAATTTCTTCGCACGAAGGAGAAGTTTTTCACGAGAGTTTCTGAAATCATTTCAAGAGGAATCTTCTTCATCTTCATTGAATGATGACGTTCAACAAAGTTCAGAAGAAGTATGGATTCTCCAACCAAATAATCAATCGATTTCAAATAACATGGTTCCTAATGTGAATGAAGCAAGTTTGTCACATAATGTGTTTGATGAACGATTGGAAGATGCTTATTTTGATGCAAGTATGTCATTCCATGATCCTTCCAATGTTCATACATTCTATCAACCTTACCCACATGAGAAAAAGTGGACTAAGAGTCATCCACTTCATAAAATAATTGGTGATCCATAAGTGAGGTTCGTACAAAGAGGAACAACTAGCAAATTCATGTTTGTTTGCATGTTTGCTAAGTAGTATTGAGCCTGCTAACGTGGCTGAAGCTTTGAAAGATGCTGATTGGGTCAGTGCAATGCAAGATGAGCTTGATCAATTTGCAAGATTGTAGTTTGGAGATTAGTTTCTCCTGTCGTAGGCAAGACTATTCTCATCAAAACCACATGGATCTTCCAAGAATATAAAGATGAAAGTAGTTTGGTTATTCGAAACAAAGCAAGGCTTGTCGCTGTAGGATATTGTCAACAAAAAGATTGATTATGATGAGACGTTTGCTCCAGTTGCTCGAATTGAGGCTATACGCTTATTTCTTGCATATGCTGCTCATAAGGATTTCACGGTCTTTCAAATGGATGTAAAGACGGCGTTTCTCAATGGAATTCTTAAAGAGGAAGTATATGTTGGTCAACCTCTAGGTTTTGTCAGCAAACAATATCCAGACCATGTGTATGCTCTCGACAAAGCTCTGTAATGGTTTGAAACAAGCTCCTCGGGCATGGTATGACGTTCTTTCAAAATTCTTGGTTGATAGCGGTTTCCAAAAAGGTTCAATCGATACTACTCTTTTCATAAAAAAGAAGGGTAAACATATAATGCTAATTCAAATATACGTTGATGACATAATATTTGGCTCAACGAATCCAAAATATTGCACGAAATTTTTAGAATTAATGGTAAAATGTTTTGAAATGAGTATGATGGGAGAAATGAAATTCTTTCTCGGGCTCCAAGTAAATCAATTTTCAAACGGGATTTTCATAAATCAATCCAAGTACATTCTTGATATTTTGAAACGATTTGGAATGGAAAATTGTGATACGGTTCCCACTCCCATGGTTGAACAAGCTAAACTCAAACTTGATTTAGTTGGAAAACCAGTTGATCATACTGATTATCGTAGTATGATTGGATGTTGATGTACCTTACTTCAATTCAGGCCAGATATAATGTTTGCAACATGTATGTGTGCTAGATATCAGGCAAACCCAAATGAACATCATGTGTCAGCCGTCAAAAGGATCTTTTGATATCTCAAAGGGACTATTAATTTAGGTCTTTGGTATCTGAAGATTCTGGCTTTTGATCCTAACTTGCCGTATTCAGACGCAGACCATGCAGGAGTCACTTAGATCAAAAAATTGTACATTGGCAGTTGTTTCAATTTTTAGGTGACAAGTTGGTGTGTTGGTCGTCCAAGAAGCAGAATTGCGTGTCTATTTCTACAGCTGAATCTGAATATGTTGCTGTTTCGGGCTGTTGTGCTCAAGTTTTGTGGATGCGTACTCAGTTGACTGACTATGGCTTCTTCTTCGACAAAGTACCGATTTACTGTGATTCAAAGAGTGCTATTGCAATCTCGTGCAATCCGGTACAACACACTCGAACAAAACACATTGATGTGAGGTATCATTTTATAAAGGATCATGTGAAAAAGGATACCATTAGGAGTTATATTTCGTCGGTACTGAATTTCAACTTGCGGATTTATTCACGAAATCACTGCCTGAAGCTCGATTTAAGTTTTTAGTCGAGAAGTTGGGTATGATGAGTCGTGAAACATAAATTCTTTACCATGAAATATTTTTGTTAATAACTTTTAGAAAATACAAAAAGATTTTATTTTATCAAATTTTAGAAAAATACAAAAAGATTTTTCTTTTATATAAAAAAAAGACAAAAAGATTTTCTTTCATACCAAATTTTATAGAAAATACAAAAAGATTTTTTTATATATAATGGCTTTCATACAATTGTCGTATGTAACAGGCTTACTATGATGGCTTTGTATAATTCAGTACGAAACCGAACTTTCATTGATGGCTGTGTTACAACATTTCAGTACATGCATACCCGTGCCTTTAAAGAAAAAGAAGGTGTACGCTTCAAGCGAGCATCTATCTTTGAAAAAGAAGAGAAGTCTTCTTTGACTTGAGTCATTGACAAATATTTTTCAAAATCTTTATGTGGTACTTAAAAGATAAAATCAATTTGTTTTAAAAGTCAATGATCTCAAAGATTGATGCGTAATACAATATCGGATTTGGATTTTTAAAAAATGTGGTTCTTTCAAGATAAAATTCAATTCAAAAGGTCTTCAAATCGTTGTACTCTTTGTGAAAAGGGTCTAAAGTAATAAAGGACTCAGCGTGCAAGAGGAACTCCCTATAAAAGGTGTTAACGAAGATATGGTATTTTTTCGAGGGAGTGTCCGTATATGTTGTTGAAAAGTTTTGATAAGAAATGGAAAATTGTTTTACATTTCACCTTCACATATCCGTATTTTTGCGTTTTTAGCTTCATGTTAAAAATGTTTCTCGGCATATGTTAAGGGGGAGTGTCTTTATAATGATTGAAAACTTTTAAAGATCAAAAATTTTGTCATCATACAGATGTTTGTGTGTATGATGAAAAAACAGAAACGAGACATTTGTGAGAGAAAATGAAAGAGAGAAATGTGAAATGTATACTTGAAAAAAT
Organism: Tanacetum coccineum; assembly: GCA_026074375.1. Classification (NCBI taxonomy): domain Eukaryota; kingdom Viridiplantae; phylum Streptophyta; class Magnoliopsida; order Asterales; family Asteraceae; genus Tanacetum; species Tanacetum coccineum. The sequence continues at coordinate 7,876 of BQNB010018787.1, read as the reverse complement.
GAAAGTATATGTCATGTGCTTCAAAAGCAAGAAACACAATGAAAAAGAAAAAGAGAAAAGTATGCAAGAAAAGAAATGCCACAGCATACAAAAACAGACAGAGTGATTATTCTACATTTTCTTGATACTATCAAAATCTCATGATATGATTTCAGATTTTTATCATGGTTTTCAAGGACATTCTTTCTAAAGAAATTATCTTGGCGTATGCGGATTGAGTTGATGGTGTGATGTTGTTACTCCCAAAATACCCTTGATCTTCCAGAAAAAGAAACAGAATAAAAAAAAAACGGATTGATCTACCCCGGAGTCTTCCTTCCAATTTAGGAATGTTAGGTCTAGGTGATGGAGTTTGAGGTGTAAATCAACATGTTTCGAATGCTAAAAGGACTTAAATGATAAAGCTTTAAATGAAAAAAAATGAAAAAAAATGATAAAGTTGTCAAAAGTGACAAGAATATGATGGAGAAGAATCAAATGATAAGCAAAATGAAAAGGTTGGAGTTGAAAAGTGAGAGGCTTATATAAGAAACGAGTGAAGGGTGTGTTTTTCAATACTACTAGGATTAAACCGGGTCAACTCATTATCTATCGGATTTCATTCGGTGAGATTTAGGTATGAAGTAGACATCATGGATGTTAAACACCCCCAAAAATACACATGCAGAGGAATATCCAACATGGGGGTGCTACTTCATAATACCAGCGCTTGACTACAAGAGTAACGTCTTAATGGTCGATTGTAAAAACAATCTCGTTGATTTAATCAAAATCTTGAATTTAATATACTTTGTCCCATAATTGCATCACAATGAAAAGCTTGAATGTATAGACTCCATTGCACTTCCAAGAAAACGAGCATATAAATTTACCTTGAGAAAAACATGCTTAAAAAGGTCAACATAAAGTTGGTGAGTTCATAGGTTTCTGTAAATACAAACGTTAGTTCCACTAAATGTATCTGCCCACTGTATCATTACAGTGTCATATAAAAGTTTAATGACTACTGTTCTCCCAACATTATCATAAGATAATTGTGTGACCATTTAAATCCTTAAATGTCCTTCCAAATTGTATGTATGATTTTCGATAATCTAATTAGTTGTAAAATATGCAAGACATTTCTATTCCCAAATAGTACCAAAATGTTTTTCGATATCATAAATGTTGATCACAAATATCCAAAAATTGTATTGCCTTTTTTTCAAGTGTGCTATAAAACCATGGTTTCCATTCACTCGAAGTTCATGAACTGTTGGGGGGGGGGGGGGGGGAAGTAGACTTGTATGTATGCCACTTTATTCAAGGCATAGTAAAAGTGTACCCATCGTAGGTGTTCCCTCCAAGAACACCCGTGGGTTAATGAAAAAACAATTGTACCACACCATGGGTGTTCCCTTTTTCCAAGAAACACCGGGCATTAATGAAAATTATATGTACCATCTTGTGGGTTCCCTCCCAAGAACACCACCCCCCTGCCGGGCAGTAATGATTGTTGACCCCACAGGCGCCAATCCGATCGTGATCCGACATGGTATAACGTTCGTTCCCAGTGATAGCTAGTCACCCGAACGGGGATTGTCAATCCCAAATAGATCTATCTTATAACATTCACCGATCACCCTACAATGTGATTTACAGTTCATGCAACTAAGCTAATCCAAAATCATAAAAATATAGAAATGCCGTTTAGTTCAAAAAGTAAACCCAGTTTTGTTATCTCCTAGCGAGATATATAAATGATGTATGTACACCCAACAGGTAATTCTCCATGTAAATGCGTTTGTAAATCATGTATGCAAACGAGTTGAAATGAGCACAGTAAAGAGTTTAAATCAACAACGTAGGTGATCTTGTAACAAGCATGTTAACCCAAAAATTTATGTAAAATCATGTAAAACGTGGGGCTAGGACTCACCTTGATGTTGAAGAACGATTGATAGGTAGGCATCTAATTCACATCGATGTTGTAGAACGATTGACAGATAGGCATCTAATATGCACAACACGAACGGAAGACGAAACGGCTCGATCAAGAAGTTGCAACTAGTCTTAACGGCTAAGTCTCACTAGCCTAGGGTAATGCGTTTGGGTTTCCCGATGAATTGTTATGTCAACGCGACACGTTGATAAAAGATTTAGATTTAAAGTTGTAATAGTTTGGTGGTTGGTTAAATAAATAAATTGAAAATATACGCAAAGTGTGTAATATATATTCTTTATATATTACTTATGAAAAATAACCCTTATATAATTCCTACCGTGAATTATATAACAAAGACAATCAATCAAAAGATTAATGAAAAGTATAATATACCTTGCAGGTATTATATAATAAGTGTGAATAATTAATTAAACCAATTAGTTTGACAACCATTTAATTAATGAAAAGGCTTTGTACAAAGGTTGACACATGTCTTAACGTTATGAATTAATCAAACCATGTTTGTAACAGTTTATAATCATTATAAAATATAAATAATATTTTATAAAATATATTTCGTTTCTTCGACGGGTTGCGTCTAAAACAGTTCGTCTCAATGTACAAAATATAGTTTTCGTTCGTTGTCAGGTTATTGTATAGTTATATTTTAATATATCTTAAAATATAACTTTAGTCTCTTTATCGGTTTCTAAAATGATATAAGTTTTAGTAAAACATTACTAAATATATATATTTCGTCATGACAATTTCGGTTGTATAATGTTTTCCATTTTCGCAAAACTTAACGTTTTCCCTTAATCAATATATGTTGCAATCATTTGCTTTCCAATATTTCAAATGCTCGCGTTTTCTAGATATAGTATATATATGTATATTATTATATCTAAATTAAACAAATTAATAAATATTATATTTATTTAACTATTTAAAACCACCAATAATTATTTATCCAGTTTTAATATTTATTAAAACTTTATGTTAGCAACCCCGCGTGGTGGCTGCCACCGTCAAAACAAACACCCCCTCGGGCTGCCAACCCCGAAAACAAACACCCCTAACTGCTATAAACCCCCCGAACGCACCCTATAGCGGCTGACCCGCGAAACAAACGCGCCCTAGTTGTGCTTAATCCGAACCAAACACACCCTCAGGCTGTTTTAATAAAACCAAAACACTATAAACCCTACGCACCCTTGGTGCTTCTTTAAAAACCAAACGCACCATTTCTGGGTGACTGAAAACCAACAGCACCCTGTTCGGTTTTTATTAACCCAAAACGCACCCTTTTGGTGCAAAAGTCCCAACCCGAACGTACCCTATTTGGTATAAACTGCATAAACAAACACACCCTCATGGTGTTTCTATACAACCAACGTACCCTAACCTTGCGAAACAACAAACAAACGCACCCGCTGGTGGTTTGACCCGACACCTCACGCACCCTTGTGGGTCGTGGTGGCTTCAACCCGGACCAAACGCACCCTCGGTGCCAACTGCCACAGAAACGAACACCCCTTAGCTCATATAACCTTAAACCGAAACCCACCCTCTTCGGTGTTATTAACTCCAACGCACCCTATGCCGGCTGAAAACCACACAACCAAACGCACCCTTCGTTGGTGCAAACTACTAACCAACGCACCTCGATGTGGTGCAAAAATCAAACGCACCCTACTCGGTGTAATGAACCCAACACCCCCTTTCTTTCTTCTTTTTGGCTGCTGACCCGAAACCAAGAATAAACGCACCCTCGTGGGTGTTTACCACCAACAGCCGCACCCTTTTGGTGGTGCGTGGCTGTGATGGTGATGATGCCAGTGGTGGCGTGGCTGTGACGGCCGAAGAGAGGAAACGGCGAGTGGCGGCGAGTGGGGTAGTGGGTTGGGTAGATCGGAAGAAGAGGAACACATTTGGTGTTCGCCGAAAAAATCCACCGAAAAAGTTTTCCGGCGGCGGCGACGTGGTGATGGCCGGCGGTGGCCGGAATTTGAGAGAGAGAGATGAGAGCATTATTTATGTATGTGTGTGTTTATAAGAGATGAAATGAAAAGTTATTATAAAAATTTTATTTATATTAAAACTTTAAAATTTAATGACAAGTATTAATAAGTTTAGGGTTAATTGTATAAATATTTCATAGGGGCCAAAAGTGTAAATGTTGGGCATTATTTTGTAAAATAATGGTTCGGGACTCATTTGAGCGACTTAGTATATTAGAGATGAAAATGAAGTGAAATGTATATAAATTATATATATAGTAAAAACTGCTTTCAAAATCCCAAGTGACTAGTGGTAGAACTTCGAGGAACCAAATATGTAACTTTTTTTCATTATAGTTTTTTTAAAAAACGGTTCGGGACCCCATTTGAGCACTTAAACTGTGATTCAACTCTCGAAACTTGCGCCATTGTTTTCCGAATCATTTTTCTTATAAAAATGAGTATTCGCTTGATAATATTTTATAAATATTCTATAATATTTAATAAAATATCTGTTATTCATTTTGTGAACCGGTTTCGTCTTGTCCGAAATAAAATTGGATTTCAACTCGAGTATTCGCGTTATCCGCAACGCTTTTTAATTAAAATGATGACTAATTTATTTAATATTTTTATTAAATAAATACTGATAATTAAAAACAAATATAATTGTTTTTGTGTGTCCGCGTTGTATATTGTTTGAAAAATGTTTGCGGTGCTGTTTTAGCCCTTTTCGGCTCGTTTCCAGGTCTCGGGCAAAACTGAAAAGTTGTCAGGAATATCGTTTCACATCGAATTGCTTTAGGGTCCGAGCCGTGAAAACGTGATTTAGATGGTTGTTCTTGTAAGTCAAGCCAGATCTAAAAGTCAAAGGGGTAAAATCGTTATCTTAAAAATCCGAAAATTCTCGGATGTTACATCATATCTTCCAATTCAATAGTTCTTGTTATTCAATATCACCCAAAACAGCAAATTTATTCACTTTATTTTGAAGGAAAAAACATCTTCGGGTATGTGTATCGGTAATTTAAATTGTAATCAGGACTGCTTTTACAATATTGCGATTTTGGTACGAATTATATGTTATATGGATGAAATTTTTTTCACTTGTAATTTATTAATTAAAATTGCATTTGAAACCGATATAATTACAAAGTTAATGGACCAAAAAATGGCATTGTCCCAAAAACACCTCCCCTCCAATCCAGTCAAAGAGCTGGGATCGGACCATGATTGGTTTACTCCTTGTGTCACCCATACTAATCTCCTTTCAAAGAGAGTATTGCTCGGCTCAAATACGTACGAAGCTAGACCGAAACCTGCAGACCAAGTGGTTCAAATGGTCGGTGTAAAACCCCAATTCTGAAATATTGAAACCTTGCTTACAACCTTAAGAATCCAATCAAGTAAAACTTAACAAAAGGTAAAACCAATCCAAAACTAATATCCAGTAAATATTTTTGACTAGACAAGATCCAGGTCTTACTAAAAGCCAATCCAACATGCCGTTCAAAGAAAAAAAACCAATCCAACACAGACATAATATTGATAACCTCTGTTAAAAAGTTATTTTCCAAAGTTCAAACATAAATCAGAACATTTTAGTCCCCATTGTGTACGTCTCCTAGTCGACACCTACTCCATCTCACTTCTGTCACTAGCATACATCTCAATCTTCAGTTCCTGTCTACAAGCAAACAAAGAAAACATGTTAGATACTCTAGCATTAACCAACTCCCGTGACAGTCCCACGAGACAAGGCCTCCTGCAATTACAATAAAGTCCGACGTGCTGAGATTATATATGTACAAAAATCACTATCATCTTTCCCAAATAGTGCCAAGTTGATCCAATACTATACAGACTCATGCCAAATTTTTAAAAACATGTTGTGAGTAAGTAACTAATAATTATGACAGAAATATAACTTCTGTAATTTCTAAATTTGTTGAACTTGTAAAGCAACTTCTATTGAGGTTAGAATGAAAGTAACAGACTACTTCCTACTTAACTGGAAGAATATCTTATAAACAAAATCTTGTTCCATGCAGCAAATTTAGATTTCAATCACATTGAAGTGCAGCTAATGTCTAGCAGATTGAGGTGCAATTAAGTTTAGTTTAATTGATGACTTCTCATGTATAAAAACATAAAAAAGAAACGATCAATATTATGCTAGAACAAGTCATTTAAAGCAACAAAACTACAAGATTGCTAAGTAACTTTTTTTGTGAACGACAAAGAAATTTTTTCTATAAAAGAAAGGACCCCGAAAATACAAAGTGATTGATGTCGTGGTCCATTCAACTATTTGGATTCTTTGGCGCTCTAGGAACGAGACCACATGTGCAGCAAAGGCCTAATTCTCAACGATGTAAAGCACTACACCTTTAACTGGATCTCCAATAGATTTAAGAAATCTAGCTAGTGTTAATTGGATAGAGTGGTGTTATCTATGTAACACACTATCTTTTCCTTCCTTACTAGTTTATAGTCCAAATTTCCTTGTGAAAAAAAGACAACAAAAGTGATACTAAAACACCAAACCTAAAAACCTAGCACCTACATTTGATCCACTCAGGGCCGTCCCGTGGATTCCGGGTGCCCTGGGCAATCACGAAAAATAGGCCCCTAAAACAAGCAAAAAATTTAGATACAAGTAAAAAAAACTCATCAATACTATAAATGTTTTTATAGATATCCAGATTAAATATTTTTTTACAAAAGATATATGTATAAGCAAAACTCACACAAAGACTGTACAGTGCAATCTGAAACGTCATGATTGAACTTTAGAGTTATTGATTATGATGAGTTACTTTGCTATCCCAACCAAAATAATATGAAATATATGTGATAAGTTACTTTGCTATCTTGCGTAGATTCGTAACTGAATTATAACATCAAATATAAACGCAACAAAATTAAGAATCTTAATCAATAATTTGAAGTATTACCTTTAACTAGCCAACAACTAAATGTGATGAACCGATGATAATGATTAAAGTTGATATTACGAGATGATATTCATTAGGGTTTCTCTGTTATTTGCACTATGTACTCATTAGACTCACAACATGCCAAAAAGACTGATTACGTATTCAAAATATTTTGTATTCAATATATTTTATTCGGCTCGAAAAAGGTATTTATAAGTATATACACAATGGGCTTTGTAGAAAAGTGGTGCCCCTCAAAATCATTGGGCCCTGTGCGCCGGCCCATCTTGCCCCTGCCCAAAACCGGGCCTGGATCCACTCGCCATAAATGCAACCCAAACAACCCTAAAAAAGAAAGAAAAATGATTTGTATGCCTAAAATTTACACCTAAAAATAGACCTAAAGACGTGATTGGTTAATTTGAAAAATTGATTGGTGAGAAATGATGAAAGAGAAAATGTGTATTACACTTGTCAAAAAGTGGATGATGTAGGTCTATTGTTAAGTCTTATTGTTAGGCCTAAATATCATAACTAAAAAAGAAATGATTAATTTCATATATCATCTTACTTTCATGATTAATTTCATATATACCCAAAGTGCAAGTATTGAATGCATTATGTTTTAAAGGCATGTTTGGGTATATATGAAATTTCCAACTAAAAGGAGGGGAGATATACCTAAATAGACAGTTTCTTTAAAGATTGCTAACTAAACACACCTCTTCTAGGCTTACATTATAATTAGCTAGCTAGGTAAGGTGACAAAAAAAGCAATTCCATATTAATGAAGACTTGAAGACCACAAATCAAGAAAGATCACTGCTTGTAAGTAGAGTTATATAAAAAATGAACTACGTGAGCAATGAACTACATCAAACACGTTGGAGAGTACTCTGTTAACTGGAAAAAAAAAGTAAATTAAGGTATCAAACACGACATTTAAAACGTAGAAAAATAAATAAAATCTTTATATTTCATTGTGAATCAACTTTTTTTTTGGTAACGACGAA